>JAODOY010016693.1:0-29342 GCA_025399855.1 Forbesichthys papilliferus | reverse complement strand
AAATAATACCATCCTCATATTCACTTTCATTGGCACATTGTTGTTAATGATGACTTATAATTATCAAACGGTGTGCTTGTTTTCTGTGCTCCCAGAGGTGGGAGAGGCCAGCGTGGACGACCCCCATCGCTCTGCACTGGTTTACTCCGGGACCGTGTGGGCATTCGCACCCCTGAGCAGCCTCCTCCTGCTCAGCCCGGATGGTTCTATTGACGCCATCCACTACCATCTGGCCTTGAACCTGTTTGGCTACAGCAAGGATGAGTTGCTGGGAAAGGTTAGCAGGGCTGGATTTCTCACTGGTCTACACCTGTGGAACCATGGGTGCTAGGTGTATGGGGGGAAATCGATGCAGCATAGTTTTGCGATATTTCCCATGGCGATACTGTAGTGTATCTATACACGGACGCCAAGTATTGCAACCTCATTATATAAATTGCACATGTGTACTTGGTGTACAATATTTCTGACATGTTCATGTCAGTTAGTCGGCTTGACAATCACATTTTATGTGAGATGAATAGGGTTTGGTGAAGTGTGTGTGTGTGTATAGAGCTTTGATTGGCTTTACTTTTTATTGTATTGTTGACAGGGTATCACCTTCTTGATGCCCGGTTTCTATGGCTGGATGAGAAGTCTGGACAGGAGCACCAGTCCCTTCTCTGACCCCAGCGCCGAGGCCATTATCAGTTCAGCCTCATGCAAGCCCTCGGCAGGAAGCACTCGTCAGTAGTATTCACCTTCCCTTGTAGACTTCAGTGTAATGATGATCCACAGTTGCTGCCCTGTTGGCATTGTTCAACTAGTGTTCAGACTGTTCTTTGAATTGAGCCATTTGCAGCTTCTATAATGTACTCTTAAATTAGATTTAAACACTCTAATTTTAAGGCATCCATTCCAGTGTCTCTAGGGCTCTCAACAGAGCCCTGTATATTCTCTGATCTGATCAACAATTCAGCCAATGCAATATCAGAGTCACAAAGCATTCACAACAAGAATAGGTACATGCTCATTTAGCACATATTTTATTAATCTCACACACACTACCTTAAACCCAATTAGCAGAAAATCAGCTTTGTTTCTGGCAACCACACTGGCACACCAGTATTGTTAATATGGGTGTCAAAGTAAATGCAATGAAACAGTGATTTTGTGCTGCAATTTGCCCATTTTGAAAGTACTAATCTGTCCCTTGTTCTTGTGTAATTTACTTAGCAGCCTTGTTTTGTTAGACTTCCCGAAGCTGTGATTTAGAGTGTGTGGTGTGTTTATGTCCACATTGTGGAATAAATCTTTACCTGGTTTGTAGCTAAAAGTTAATCACTAGTTGACCTTCCAGGCTTTTTTAAAATGTAGTTATCCTGTGTGTCTGTCTGTGTGAATGATGTCACTGGCTCCCATTGGTAGTCGACTCAATTGCATTGCTTCAAGTTGACATTAGTTTCTCTCTCTATACAACGGCCACTTTACTTTGCTGACTACATTTAAGCTGTCGTTGCTACATGTCACTGATCATTGACAATCCAATGTGTCTTGTTGCTACATTGCTGCTGGTCTCTTCCAGTGTGTCTGTGGCTTTAGAGCAGTTCTAAAACCTAGATTATAATATTATTTGACCACAAATGTGGAAGTTTGCATTTGGCTTCACAGGTTAATTAAAAAGATCACAAAAAATACAATGATAAATATCTCAAACTAGCATACAAATATGGTTTCAATGAGAGTTATGTTTTAAGATTTATTGCATTTAGTATGAAAGCCCAAGGTTATTGTAGCAGCTCTATATCTTCCTAAGGTCAGTTTTATACACTTTTTGAGAAGCAGATTAACGGGGTTCAACTTTCAATCAGCCTTTCTCTTGACCTGCCAGGACCTTCCTCGCTGGTTGCAGGGGACATGGCCATGGTCCACCAGGCCTTCTGGGACAAGAGCTCCACAGGCAGGGGCAGGATCTTCACCGGGACCAGCTCCAGACTGGAGAACCAAGGCAGCGCTCCCTCCAATTTGTTCCCCCCCACCGTTACCTCCACACCGCTGATTATGTGAGCATCCCCCAGGCCTGGGCCTCCAGTGGAACCACGTGCGGCCATTACTCACCCCGGTGATTGACGACTTGTGCTCCAGTGTCCACAGGGCCAATGACACTGCAGAGCTGCTGGAGGCAGCCTCCCAGGTGGCTCCTGGCAGTATTGAGCTGGGCAGTGCAGACACCACCCAGGCACTCCTCCAGACCTTTGACCTGGTGGGGACGCCAGAATCAGACACCCTCTGCCTGGACCCCACTAGAACCCCTCAGAACGACCCAACGTCACAGCCTGGCAGCGGGGCTCAGAGAGACGAACACTCCCTCATGGAGATAATTTCTGGTATAGACTGGGTGTTCATGCATCACTCTGGAACATATATGGTGCTCTGCACAGCTGCCCTCGTAGCTAGACAAATGTACAGGCAAAGTATATTAAAAAGTGAACGTGGTGGAGTTATTTTGGTGTTTGTTTCCAGATGCTTCTCCTGGTGACGCCAAGCCTGATGCCCTCACCTCATGTACCGCTAAACACCCGCACTCTCATCTCTCGGCCCTACAGGACTCTAGTTTTGAGGTCATCTCCATGGAGAGCAGGTGAGTAAGCAGGCAATTTAATTCATAACAGAAATGATACGTTCCAACAAAAAACAAGATAAACAGGCTGTGTGCATACTATGTATGTCAACATACAATAGTACCATACAAATGCATGTTACTATTGATAGTTTCCATCCATGATCTCCCTGTCTCACTCTGGTGGGCATTCAATTGGAACTATTTAGTTAAAACTAAGTTTTTAAGTACATGTGTATTTAAGTGCCTCCGATTAAGGGTGCACGATATTGACAGAATGTGACATTGCGATATTGATCATGAAAATTGCAATTTCTGTATTTTTATAAGT
Organism: Forbesichthys papilliferus; assembly: GCA_025399855.1. Lineage (NCBI taxonomy): Eukaryota > Metazoa > Chordata > Actinopteri > Percopsiformes > Amblyopsidae > Forbesichthys > Forbesichthys papilliferus. Next base: position 26,412 of record JAODOY010016693.1, on the reverse strand, counting down.
TTAAAAAAAAAGTTAAAAACACAAATGTTATGGGAAATATATCAAAATATATTCATAACATATAAACAACAGTCATATTGGACTGGTACAACCCTAGCTACTGAGGAGGCATTCTTTTTGGCCAATAATGTTTCCTCTTCGATCTCTATTATGTCATTAGCTTCCTCAGCCACACATTTATCTTTTCTGTCTTAATCGAACACAACTAAGCCAAACAACCAATGGTTGCATCTCTCCACAAAATAATGATATTGCAACAAGATCGATATGTTGTGCACCCCTACCTCAGATCCAGATTGGTCAACAGGCCTCACACAGTTCTAGTAAGGCACTCCTTTCTGTCGATTTTCTACCAGGTAGTAAAATAAAAATAGTATATTTGTTACCTCATTGTGCAAAGAATGTAATACCAAGGGAGTATTGCAGATAAACTGCAGAGTTCAGCATTAACGGGCCTATTCCTCCCAGGTCTTCATCTGGCTTCTGTGAGAAGTTCGCTGCCCACGGCGGTTCTGGTCCCGACCGCGAAGAGGACTCCTGTCTGGTGCAGGCAGCTGACTCTGCCAGCTACTTTCTGGACCTGGACACCAATGGCGCCATGGTAACCCGGGCCATGGCCGACCTGCACCTGAGCGATAGCGGGGAGCCGCCCGGCGTGGAGGGAGCCCCCGACGCCGCCACCCGGCACTCCCTGGCATCATGCTACACGGCTGAGCTCCTGGAGGGGGCGCCACCTCCTCCGGAGCCCCACAGGAGCACCGCCGCCGACTCCCCCGGCCGCGCCCATTTCCCCGACAACTGGGCAGCGCTGTCGTCTATCCACGGCGGGCCCACCCAGGAGCTGGGCGCACAGACGCAGGGCGGACCACAGCTAATGGCCGACATGGCCGCCACATCCACGCCGAAGAAGCAGAGGGTGGACGGACGCTCTTCAGGCGAAGAGCGCATTCTGGAAGGGCGACTTGAAGGAAGCGCCTACCATCGGGACGGCACTAGGATAGGTGTGTAGTACATACAGGGCATTGTGAGCTAGTGTTTTCTCTGTTCAACGTATGTCTTCACCCTGTTTGTATTACAAAGAGTGCCATTGCTGTGTCCCCAGATGTGTACTTGGATGTGTGCAGGGCTGAGCTCCCTGCTGGCAACTCTGTATTTTGCGTGTGGGTGACAAGGCCTGGCCACCAGGGGGCACTGTTGCGTTCCGGTGAGACGTCAACGCGTGATGTCTCACGGGGCAGTCTTGGCGAGGTAGGCCGCATTCAGAAGGCTATATTTTATTTCATACTGCCATTTCTATCTCCCTATTGACTGTATCACGCAAAGGAAATGCAATATTAACTTGGCGTTTCTGTCTTTGTCGCACAGAGGATTGGCGAAGGCAGCCATGGAGACGCCCTGCGCTCCACCGTAGACCTAGAGCAGTCTCGAGCCTGCGACGGCCAGTTTGCAGAGGAGTATCAGCCTATCAAATCTGTAGGGAAAGGAGCATATGGCTTTGTCTGGAAGGCATTAAGGCGTTGTGATGGACAGGAGGTATATAATTTGATTCCATCTGATTATTTCCTCATCCTCTAACAGTGTTAACAAAGTGTTAATGAACAGTTTGCTCCCGCCATGATGTTAAACCAGCCAACAGGTATTGGGCCAGGCGGGGGTGCTTACACAACTCTCTCTCTAATTTACAGTAAGACCATAAATTGTATTGTTTGTCTTCAATAATATATACTTAAGGAAACATCCGTCAAAAACAATTTCTTCAAATTTTATTTTTCAATTTGATTAAGTTAAGTAAATGAAACCTCAATATCAGTGGATTGAATAGCAAAGTCACTTAATATGATGGAGTACAATGCTTGTTACTCCCGGCTTGCCTCCATGCAGGTGGTGGTGAAGTTCATCAGCAAGGCCCGGATAGTGAACGACTGTTGGGTGGACGATCCCATGCTGGGGCGAGTCAGCCAGGAGGTCGCCATACTGACGCGAGTGCAACACCACAACGTCGTCAAGGTAACCGGGTCAGTCACGGTATTTTATATATGACGACTTACCGGCCCACCGGGCTGATGTTGTCAAGTCTGCGTTAATAGGTGCTGGAGGTGTTTGAGAACGGGAGCTACTTCCAGATGGTGATGGAGAAACACGGAGATGGTCTGGACCTCTTCGAGTTCATAGACAAGCAGCCTAGGCTGGACGAGCCACTAGCCAGCTACATCTTCAGACAGGTACGTTGTTCAAATGGGTATTAATTAAGGCATCCCAGCAAACCACGGTCTGTAAATTAATAATAAATGAGACCATTAGAGCAAATCCATAACTCATCTTGGCTGTCCAAGGTGATGAAAGTGTTGGATCAGTTAAGTTGTTACTTAACTTGGAGCAAAAATGAATCTGAGCAAATTAACTGAATCACAGATTTTTTAGTGTTCTGTCATCCATGGGGAGTATGTTCAGGCTAGTTTGTGTGCAAATGTGGTTGCTCTCCCAAGCAAACAATGTCCCAGCTTGTCTGACTTCCTAGAACCTTCAAAAATCAATCACTGGCTGTTTACCATCATCAGGACATTATAGTAATTCCTACTTTGTCAGCTTTATGACCCATGAACACCACAAAGAAGTCACAAGCAATAAACAACTTATTTTCCATAGTATAACATATGCAAGGTAACCACAGAATATCAGAAATAATTGCATATGTTTTTTTTTAAGATAAGCAAAACATAATACTATTTATAAATAATAAAACATTATCTAAAAATCTTAAAACCTTCTATGCCCATTGAAAAGAAAGATTGAAGCGTCCTCACCAATATTGAGTACCATTGCTGTTCCCAGCAATCCATTTTCCAGTTACTATAGCGCACTCTTCAATTTGACACTGCTGCTTCCCTCCTTCAGCGGCTTGTTATCTGTGATCTCTTTCCCTCAGTTGGTGGCTGCTGTGTTCCACCTGAGGGCCAAGAACATCCTCCACAGGGACATTAAGGATGAAAACATCATCATTGACCAGTGCTTCCACATCCGCCTCATAGACTTCGGCTCTGCCGCCCTGCTGGCCCCGGGAAAGCTCTTCTACAATTTCTGTGGAACACTGGAATACTGTTCCCCCGAGGTGCTCAAGGGAATACCGTGAGTAGAAACCAACAGAGGCTGCCTAATATACTGTAGTTCACCACTCCACTAGTGTTATACCATTATATCCACTTAAATGCAAATGTAGGGAAACCCCTCTTCATATGTATTCAGTTGCAAAGTCTAGGCCAGGCCCTTTGTGCTTTAGTGATGATGTGGTGAAGCGGAGTTCACGTTTGACTCTGTTTTCCTGATGGTGTGCTGCAGCTATGAGGGCCCAGAACTGGAGATGTGGTCTCTTGGGGTGTTGCTCTACACACTGCTCTTCAGCGAGAACCCTTTCTGTGGTGTGCAGGAGATGTTGGATGCCGACCTGAAGCTCCTCTTCCCCCTCTCTTCAGGTACACTGCAGCTCTCCCCTTCCTCTTTCCTGATATTCATCCACAGCGTTTTTAATCGCTAAACGTTATGTAAACATAGACGCCTGATCTTCCCGCAGAGCTCGCTGACGTGTTGTCAGGCTTGCTGCAGCGTGACCCTAACAAGAGGATGACCCTGGACCAGCTACTGCTGCAGGCCTGGGTCAGCCAGCCCATCTGCCTGGCCGAGTACAGCTGGAATGAAGTGGTCCCGGAAGGCTCAAGCCACAGTGAGTAGGACACTCCTAGGCTAGGGGCCTAAAATACAGTGAGTTGTACTTTAAGGCTGTTAATTAAAAAACAACAACAAAAAGGCTAGGGGCCCACTTGGTGTCCATGTTACGACTCCCTAAAATACAGTGAGTTGTACTTTAAGGCTGTTAATTAAAAAACAACAAAAAGGCTAGGGGCCACTTGGTGTCCATGTTAAAAGACTCCCTAAAATACAGTAAGTTGTACTTTAAGGCTATTCATTTAAATTAAATAAAACAAAAAAGAATGAGACTATGCTGGCATCAGTATGTGACCTATTGACATTCAACCATTTTACAATCTGATATTATAAATTAACACTCCCCCTCTCATCCACACACAGATATAGACTGGACTGTGTCACTAAAAACAATAATTGAGTACCTAATCTGGTTCTGGTAATTATGTGAGTCGGTCTAAACAGGGATACAGACCGGAGCCGTGACAACTGATCTTGATTGTTTCCCATCAGACTCTCCACAGTACCACAAGCCCAGTCGCGCTGCCTACCTGGGGCATGGTTTGTACCCAAATATGGATGATGAAACTCTTCCTGATGAAGAGGAGGAAGATGATGAGGAGAACAGATCTATGGTGGCCTTGGAAAACGAGCTTCAGAAGTACTTATGTGATGACTAAAACACTGCCATTCTCTGCTCGTTCCCTTTGTACAACTCTACAGCTGTGCCATCCGCTTTCATGAAGAAGGGGCACTGAATGATCTATCAACAAAATAAGTTGAATTGCTGAGTTATTGACTGTACTTTCACAAAGAATACTGGGCTTGCATTTTAGTTTCTGTTTGGTAGAATAGAATGTGTCCTCAATGTATCTGATTGTTTCCGAGCACACTAAAAATGCACTATTGTAGTCTTCTATTTTTTCACGTGAAGTATATTTTTTTATGTTAATGTTTTTATATTACATTTTTATATGTATTTACAATATTTTATTTATTCTGGTGTATATTAATAAATATTTTATCTCATGTGTATTTGGTTCAATTCTTTTTGGATAGCAACCATAGTTTAGTCTACCTAATAGTTTGCAGACTTCAAATTAAAGCCAGCCATTGCTAGTGGTATTTTTCTACTCTCTTCAATCAGAATTATTACGTTTGTTTCAACGAAATGCTGTTACTTCTGAATGTTAGACCGGAACTTGTCTAAAGAGGGAAGTATTTTCCTGACGGACCAGCATGGGTGCCAGAGTTACTGGACGTCAGGTGAAATACACAAATAATACGTATATTTTTAAACGTTTAAGCGTTTACAACTGATTTATTAACATTAAATTTAATGAGTTTACTCTATTACGACCTCAAATGTCAATATAAATCATAGATAGCCTTGTTAGCTAGCACATTTACTGCAGATTCTGTCGGTACTGTATACCATACCGTAGAGTTAGAAAAGCCGAATGTCTAGCTATTGTAATACTTTGTTCTTTCCTGCAGGTTTTTCAGTGGACTCTGACAAATGCTTACCTAGCATCCACTCGAAGTCAACATGTAAGGGCACTCAGTGGAAGGTTAACATGGAAAACCGTACAACCAGTCTCCACATCTTGCAGACTCATTTGTTTTAGCAAGAGTGCCATTCAGTCAATAGAAAACCACCATGAGCTATCTTCAATTCCAAAGCAATTATTTCGTTCTTTACTTGATATGGGATTCACTGACACCCAGGTGCAGCAGGTTTATAAGGATGCCACTAAAGTCAAAGCTAAATGTGATGCAGATACTGCCCTGTCTTCTCTCTCAGTCCTGTTTGCCCTGGGGTTGAATCCCTCAACTGTGTTGAAGATATTTGAGAAATGCCCAGAACTTTACAAAATCAAGCAGACACAATTACAGCAGCGCATAGACAACCTGCGGAAACTGGGTTTGGTTGAAGGTGAGATGATGTTCTTTGCTCAAACAAAGGTTAAATGTGAAGTCAGTTTTTGGGAGATGTTTTTGTTCAAATGACAATTGCTCTGGAATGACTAACCCATTAACCATTGTATTCCAATAAGTGTGTGTACTATTAAAATAACAAATAATGTCTTAATCTACCCACAGGTAGTCTTCAGAGAGTATTGACCTATTACCCCCCGATCCTTGCGCTTCCTGTCAAACAAATAAAAAATGTGGTGCAGTTTCTCAGAGAAAAGTGCCTGTTTACCAGCCAGCAGATCAGAGATACCCTTCGAGACTGTCCAGCCATAGTACAGGACGACCTGGATCAGCTTGAGTATAAATTCCAGGTCAGAATGGGGGACTGAGATGCTTCCTTCTAATTTTGTTTTCTTATATACATTTTAGGATCTTTTTAATTACAAAAATGAAACGGAAAAATATTTTACATCTCTCAGGGAGAGATGTAAAACATGCAGGGTGCGGCCTTCCAGGACCGGAGTTGAATAGCCCTGCTGTAAAGGATGACAATGCCGTAGCATAGGTAAATCAGTTATGGTTAAGTGTAATGACGTTGTGCTCTACTCTCTCCACAGTATGTCTACTTTCGCATGGGCGTGAAACAGGCAGAGATGGTGAAGTCCAAACTGTTCCGCTTTCCTCTGGAGGAGGTACGCTGTAGGCACTGTTTCCTGGAGCGCAGGGGCTTGTACCAGACCCCGGATAAGAAGGGGCAGACACTCATCCTGAACCCCAAACTCAGCGGCGTCCTCAGTGTCGCTCAGGACACTTACCTCACTGATGTTGCCCAGGCAACAGCAGAGGAGTATGATGTGTTTGGGAAAATAGTGGCTAGGGAATGGGAGGAAGAGGAACAGAGAATGGGTGGTGACCATGAAGAGGAGGAGGAGGAGGATGATGATGATGGGGAGGAAGATGATTATGAGGAGGAGGAAGGGGATAGAGCGTCTAGCTATATGAAAAGGAGAAAGAAATAAAGATGAGAGAAGGATGCATATGTTTATCTTCGAAATCCCTCAATAAATGTGTTTATTCTGCTCTTGTAGTCACTTTGTCTTGTGAGCAGTTGTAGTTAAATGGGCTTATGTGGCAAATGAAAACTGCATCATTATTAGAAGTCTGTCCATATCAGGATATGTGGTGAAGAGATTAATGCGATCCCAGATGTAAGCTCCATTCTTAATTGACCATGAATTTCTTTTTGAAAAGCATTGCTCTGACTGGTAGAGAAGGGCATTTTCAGGTTACCTTGTGCAAACAGTGTAAACAATAGGGAACATGTGAGCCTCAACAAGGCTGTGGGCTCATGTACACTATTGGTTACAGATTAAACAGCTAAAATAAATCATTCGGATTTAAAGCCACCAAATCGAAATAAACGAAAGTACGGACAGGGACTGGCTAAGTTGTTTGTAGCACCACCCTGTTACTAAGTGACAGGTAAGTGGCTGTAGTGTGCTACATCCCTGTGCTATCTGTATGAGTCAACAGAGAGTCCATCAACAGATAAGGCCAGTGCTCAACTAGAGTTACACAGAGCAGCCATTGATTTTTTTTAGAAGCGTTATGCCTAATGGATGAGCAACACTTGCGTGTCAGTTTGCCCTCGATATTGGTAAGAAAGCTTATTCAGGCTATTTGTTGCTGAGGGGAAACAATTTTCACCTTTAGGCAATCAATCATTTGTTAATGGGTTTGTCTGTGTAGCATGTAGTTCAGCGATCCATGTGTTATTCAGATTTTACTTTAAGCAAATACGATGTACATTTTATTGTACATGTGAATCCTTTTTAATATTTCTTAAAGTAAACTATCCTAGGTGCAAGTTTGTTATGTCAAGTTATAAAAAGAAATTTTGAAATACATACATCTGAATTAATATCCATTGCTACGTAACAAAGATGGAATAGTGTAGGCCTAAACATTTTTTTTGTCTTATGTGTCATATACAGAACATTATTTTATTTTTAAATTATTTATCAGTTGACCAAAACTTATTTACATTAGCAAGATGACTTCAAAGAGTAGGTTTTTATGGCTTACATTTGAATGTTAGTTTTACTGATTTGTGTAAAGCACGATAAGGAATTATGCTTTGTTACAGTATATGCTAATGTCACTCTTATGTAATTTCTGCCACATGTTGTATGTGTGTCTTCAGTTGCATACATTGGCCATGCAGCACAGCTTGTGGCATTAAATTAATTGAGGAAGACTCCATTCATTCTTGCTTGTGTTTCCATCAACAGGAGGCGGTAAGAGGATGTAGCTTTCAGTTTCAAACGAATGTTTGCAACGTAAACCAATCGCCTTATGCTGTATAACACCCACGGCAGCGCACTACTGGAACAAAATGAACACGCACAATATTACTCAGATATGGTCGGTGATTCTGCAGAATCCCCAGTTCAAGTTCTTCATCATCCCGAGCACTCTTATCACCGTGGCTACGCTGACAGCAAACCCTGTACTCCTGGTGTGTATCTTCCTGTCCCGCGCCCTGCGGGAGGAGACCCGCTACCTCCTGCTGGCGAACACCCTGGTAGCCGACATGCTCTTCCTGGTCCTCAACATGGCCACCGTGCTGGGCAACACTCTTGGGGCTGCGGTGCCCATGGTTCTCTGTGAGCTAAACGCCGTGGTAACGGTCACTGCGTACAGCTGTGCCGTGTTGACCGTTACGCTGATGGTGGTGGACACCTACGCCGCCGTTCGCTGGCCGCTGCGCTACCACGAGGTGCTGCCGCCGGCCCGGACACGCCTCATCCTGGCTGGGGTGTGGGCGGTGGCAGCCGTGTACCCCTTCTCCCAATGGGTGGTGGTGTGGTCGCAGCGGGGGCAAGACTTTGAGACCACCACCCCGATATGCATGGTCCTTACGTCCCTCGGGCTCATGCAGTTGTCCAGCACATTGGGCATCCATATCTTCTTCTCCATAGTTGTGATCATTTGCACCGTGCTCATCTTCTACTGCTACATCCGGCTCTACATGGTGACCAAGACCCAGGGCATCTGGCAGAGCCGCTACTCCAGAGCCCGGGTCACCCTGCTGGCCCACGGGGCTATGCTGCTCCTATACTTTGCCCCAGCTATGGTCTTCATTGTGGAGCTCTTTCTGTTCCAACGGCAGACCATCACACATGAGGTGCGCGTGTGGGTCAGCACTGTCAACATGTCCGTGTCCGTGCTGTTGCCCCGAGCGCTGGCGCCGTACCTGTACGGGTTGAGGTACAGGGAGATCTCTGACATCCTGCGGCAGCTACTACATCGACAGAAACCACTCAAGTCGGGTCCCCGCAACTCACCCCGGACGGGAACTCGTACTCCGCCACACCCGAGGATTGATGGGTCATGAGAAATCCTGTGAACAATTTATGGGATGCTGTGACCTTTTCCTTAACATTTTATTTGGTTTTGTGCACACCGGTCTATGATAAATAAGAAATGAATATAGGAATGTAGCTTAAATTGCCGTGTAGTTTGACTGCTGCTACAACTATTATTTCAAGTCTTTAGTTTTCACACCCATGCTTTGCATTTTAGTTTTTTAAATTATTATTATTTGTTCTTTTTTGTGAAACCTTCTGAGTTTTAATATGATTTCTACTCTGGTATCCTTCAAATGAAAATAGTATGTTATAAATCCAGAAATAGATGTCATTTACCATATACAGGATCTCATCATTATGTAAAGTAAAAGCAGGAGACCAGCGTTCGCACTTGGGTTTATGACTACAGTATCAAAGCACTTCACTCCATTTGCCTTGTTCCGCAGCCTTGTTTGCCTAAAGGCAGGCGTTCACAGAAGATCATTACCGAATGACTAATAAACGAGGCTCTGGTAAACGCTGTCCCCTGTCACTTGGTGTCTCTTAAGGTGGAAGGAAGCAAACCGGGATGAGATGTGCCGTGTGTCCTCACTGCAGCAATGACAAGTGACACGGGCATGGTTCTCTCTCTGCTGTGTGCCTTTGGTAACTGGTACAACAGCTCTGGCTATGCGGAGAGACACATCCAGCTGTGCCTCGAGGTCAACACCTCTGACCGCTTACAGAGGCAGGTGGAACTTTTTACCAAGGAGTGGCAAGGCTTCCTACCTCCGCGCTACAGCAGGGTTTTTCAGGTCTGCCCCATCCTAGGTTTCATAGCTGCAAGCTTGGTGATTCCCATTATCCTGGGGCGGATATTAACCAGGTGAGCAAGAGACACTAACCATATATTCATGATTAAATAAATAGTCTAGGAAGCAACATTATAAAACAATACAGTTATAAAAATGTAATGCATGTCTTCTTCCTACTTCAGCTCTGAGATGCGACAGGAAACGCGCTACCTTCTTCTGGCCAACGCACTGCTCAGTGACCTGTTGTTTCTAACAGTGTTCATGTTGAGTACCTGCCTGAATGCAGCTGGGGTGCTGATGTATGATTGGGCCTGCGCTACCGTGCTCTTCCTTTTGGGGGTGCTCTACAGCTCTGGGATCCTCTGCACCATAGCCATGCTTCTTGATACTTCCATAGCAGTGTTGGCCCCTCTGCGGTATTTCGCCCTATGGCCTGTGTCTAGGTGATGATAACGGAAAAGCCGTGCTGATTTACTATTTTTATTAATTGAAGAAGAAGAAAATTTATCTTAAGTCTGCTTTACTATTTTGATTAGTTGAAGAAGAAGTGTCAAATATAGGCAATTCTTTTCCCAAACCCCCAAACGACTAACATACAAGACTTCAATGTGTGTTTAGCCTCTTTTTATTTAAAGTGTAACTGCGCCGACCTCTGAGCCTGAATCCACCCACAACAACTTTGAAATATGCGTTAAGGAGCAGAGTGAGGGGAGAGGAGGGGCTGAGAGGGGGACCCCATTAACATTAACGTTAACATTTAATTTGATGACATATGAGTGTACTGATGATAACCAGCCAGGTGGTCCTAGGGTGATTTTTAACGGATATGACATGTAGTTCTGTTTTTAGCCCATAATGCAGATTTTTATAAAAATGGAAATGTTGTCAATATTAACACCAGCATTGATGTGTCACATCACAGATCAGTCGTATTACTTAGATTACAGCTAAAACAAAAACTAATTTAGGGTGCAGTTACACTTTAATATTCCATGCTTACATGCTCTGAGATATTCTTTGTTAACATAAGCCTGACTTTGTTAAAATAGTCGATTTGTCTCAGTTTTTCTCACTATTTCACCACTGACGTTTAGTCTGTCGCTCTCCCTCTGTATACAGGACCAGGGAGACCATCGTGGCTATCTGGGCTGTGTCGGTCCTCTTTCCAGCAGGAACTGTGGGTGTGTTTGTTTGGTACCTCTCCACCGGACCCTGTGCCCTCCACATCTGCTCTCTGCCACTGCTCCTGGTTCTCACTGTCAGCCATTCGGCACCAATACAGGTAGACATTCACAACAGTGTCCAGTATAGTGTCATGGTGGTGGTTCATTTGTGCTCTTGAGTGGTCTCACTGTCGTCCAACAGGTGGCGATGCTTCTTACTGTAGCGGGCATTATGCTAATCCTACTCCTGGTGTTCTGCGGATATGTGGCCCTGTACTGTAGCGCCCGCAAGGCAGGCGCCTGGAGAGGCGAGAGTTCCTCTCGAGCCAAGGGGACTTTCCTCATCCACTACCTGCACCTCCTCCTGTCCTTTTGCCCAATGCTGGTGTTGGCCATCGAGCTGCTGTTGTACAGCCACCGCGGTGTCCAGGACCCCCGTGCCAGCCTGTGGATATCACTGGTGTTGTGCAATGTGCTGCTGGTGTTGCCTAAGGCCTTGGCGCCGTACCTGTACGGGCTCAGATACAGAGACCTGAGCAAAGCCCTGCTCAGCTTCTACGGCCTCAAGAGGTCGACAGCAATCACACCTGTAGTGTGACCGTGACATTTGTTTCAACAATGCACTGTGCAAGAAGAGTGAGCATGTGAGAATGTGTGTTTCAACCTGAGTTCGTTTTCCAATGCGTATGATATTCTGTGTATGGAAGCATTACTTTATAAAGCTTTGTTTAAACTTTACTGCATAAAGACGACACATGTTGCCCGACCTGAGATTAAATGCTGTTCAGATGTACAATTAGCATAATACACATTATAGGATACTGCCATACATCATATTGCATATGATGTAAATGGAATAACAACATACAAGTCCCAGGAAACATGTAGTTCTGAGGTGTTGTGTGCAACAGCTTTCCTTTGTTCAATTAAACTCCTCCTTCCTCCACGTGATCAAGTTCCACCATGCACTCACGTGGTCCATATCACATAACACATGGAAAAACATTTGTTTTTGAACCCAGTGGCATAACATTTTTTCTTTTTTTTCTTTTTTCTTTAGGCTATTTTACGTCAACTAAGCCATACACAAATGCGAGCACAACTTGTTTTTAATTTAGGCTAATTCAGTAATATAACCCCCGTCCCCCGCCAACTCCAGTTTTGTGCAATGATCACGAGAGTATGCATATTTCTCAATCTCCGTAGTTAACTGTCGAAACATGTATTTCTCAATTCTGATAACTTCCTTTCTAACTTTTTTCTTTCCTGAGCATTGAGTTGTTTGCAAACAAAAGGACAGCCACGTGGAGTCATGTGGAAGTTCGGGAAGTGTTGTTTCATACTGCGTACAGTTAAGGGATGACCCCTGCAAAGAAATACATTTCCCACAGAGCCTTTCGCTTACACTCCATTGACAGCGCTCAGTGGGCTGGATGTTTTTTTTTTGTTTTTTTTTTTTAGACCGCGCAAGAAGGCTATAACTAGGTTTCTATGTTTACAGTTAGTTAGATGTCTTTGTCTCACTACAAAGTAATTATGTCTGGAGCTTGACGCAACCTGTGTATAGCTTTTATCTCCTTAACGCACATAGGCCCACAGGAAAGGATAGCCTATTGATTTATATTTTCAGAAAACACTTTTAAGTTTTTGTTTTTCTTCACTTTTTAAGTCGTCATTTGGATCTGTGTAAGGTACGACTCTCTTATTAATCGTTAATGTGTTGGTATAAGTGTTTAGAATATGTGTAAATAATGTAATAAACCCAGTAGACTATTTGTAAACAATACGACTTCCACACTTTTGTATGTTGTTAACGGTCTCGATATGTCATCAGATGATCCTTTGTCAAACGTAGGACAGGCCTACTTGTGTCTCCTAATATTACGTTTTTTGTCTGTTTATTTTTATAATTATATGAACTTCAAGTAGATTAAACTTGTTTTTCATATGCGTTTTTGAAATATGCTTCATAAAGTAAACAATATGCTCGCGTGTGTAAAACTAGCTGTAATGTAAATATTGGTGGAAACCTTGTGTGCGTCAGATAGCTCTCGTATTATTCCAAGGAGGCGCAGCATTAATAACGATTTTAGGCCGGCCTACAAGGGTTATGCGAATGATAATTTAGTTGAACATGGTTAAAAATAGCCATTACAAACCTCACGTGGGCAAAAGTGACCTTTTACCGCAGAGTGTGCCCGCTGTATGGCATGTGTTTGATTCGTTCATCAGCGTCACTTTTTATTATAATTATTATGCCCATAATGGTTTCTTTAATTATGGTAAACCAAATAGTAGTTGGCTACACGTTCACACTAAATAGTAGGCTATACATGCTTGTTTTTTAAAAGTTGTTTCCTTGTGTATTTATGTGGGCTACGATAGGCTATCAATGGCAAACTCGAAAACAATGGATAAGAAACATAATTTTGTTCATTGTTCAAAAGATGACGTCGCTGGCCATCTTATAGTTTTGCCACCCCCACTCTGTTTCAAAACAAACCTGATTGACACGTTGCCCTGCAACCGTTGCTCAACTTCCCTCCCGCCAGCCTGGCTTTGTCATCTGTACCCAGTGTATTGTGCCTCGGGCCACATCTGTTTAATAGCAGTTGGAGCAGGGAGTTGAATGCAAATGCATGTAGACATACAGCTCATGTTTGTCATTTCTGAAAACGTCCAAATTGTTATTCTACAGCAGTGATTAGGTATTTTTTAAAGAATGCATGTAGGCCCTTGAGAAGGATTGGAACTATTTTCTATTCCTGGTTTTCTCAGCTAGGCCTACTGAGAATGTCAAAGGGTTTGATTGCCTTTCTTTATAGTTCAGACTAGCCCACAGGCCTATTTTACAGTATATTTCCATATTTTTTTGGCCATATAATTGAAGGGAAAATCCATAATTCAACGCATCAGATTATATTATGGTTTTAAATTAAACAGGGTTGGATTGAATTTACTTAAAATTCAAATATCTACCTGTAGCATCTACTAGCAACCTAAATACTAATTGTATGTGTAAATTGCTTTTGTGTGTAAGAAAACGGCTGCTAATTAATTGTAATTGCACCCCTAGGACGTAGAGAAAGTATATTGAAGGTGGCAGACATGGTGTTGATCTTGGGCAGAAGGTTGAACAGGGAAGACTCTGGGGTCAGAGACTCCCCTGCTGTCAAACGCAAGGTACCTCCAGATAACACATAACACATGTATGAATGGTTTGTTCTTCATCGTAGCCATAAGGTTTTGTATTGTCAAAAAAACACAATAAATATGAACACAGTTGACAACGAACTTTGCTGTCTCCTAAAGGTTTTTGAGATGGACCCTAAAACATTAGCCAGTCAGGATATCTTGGACTTTTCATCTGGCTCCTCCCACTCAGAGTCCATCCTGCAGGTCTTCAATGAGTTCCGTGACTGCCGCCTGTTCACTGACGTGGTTATCACCGTGCAGGGCCGCGAGTTCCCTTGCCATCGTGCCGTGCTGTCCGCATGCTCCTCCTACTTCAGGGCAATGTTCTGCAATGACCACCGCGAGAGTCGCGAAATGCTGGTGGAGATCAACGGCATCCTGGCCGAAGCCATGGACTCCTTCCTCTGCTACGTCTACACCGGCCGCGCCAAGATCACCACTGAAAACGTCCAGTTCCTCTTCGAGACGTCCAGCCTCTTCCAGATCACCACACTCCGCGACGCCTGCGCCAAGTTCCTGGAGGACCAGCTGGACCCCTGCAACTGCCTCGGCATACAGCGCTTCGCAGACGCCCACGCCCTCAAGCAGCTAGCCAACCGCTGCCGCAGCTACGCGCTGGCTAACTTCTCCGAGGTGGCCCATCACGAGGAGTTCCTTGACCTGCGCAGAGACGAGCTGGAGGAGTACATAGCCAGCGATGAGCTCGCTATCGGCAAGGAGGAGGTGGTGTTTGAGGCTGTGATGCGCTGGGTGTACCACAGCATAGAGAACAGGAGGCCCATCCTTAAGGACCTGCTGCACCATGTGCGCCTGCCCTTACTGCACCCCAACTACTTTGTCCAGACGGTGGAGGGGGACCAGCTCATCCAGACGGCTCCAGAGTGCTACCAGCTGCTCCATGAGGCCAGGCGCTATCATGTGCTGGGCAACGAGATGATGTCACCCAGAACCCGGCCGCGCAGGTAAACATCACTGCTCGGAACTATGTTAACGCATCATCACCCTGTAGATTTGATCTTGCTGGGCAATGTGCAACATTTAGTGTATGGATGACGTGGTAAGATAAAGTATTTACAGTGCTTCCACTGAAAAACTCCACTATGAGGAAGTGGCTTGAATTCTGTAAAACATGTAAGACAACAAGAATCTGAATGCTATCTCTATTATACGTATGTACTATGTCTTATCTCTCTTACGATTTATTCCACTACTCTCGTGTTTTCCCCCCTCTATGAAGACAGGCAATTAACCTGGTAAAACCCTTCTGATTTGCTTTGCTTTGCATACAATACCAGTTTGGGAACTTTCAATTCAAAACGATTTTGTCAACTTATTACAAGTTGATAGTTTGTGCCAACAGTAATTCAGTTCCTGTATTTACAAAATAGGCCCCACACGGGTCTGGTTCTGATTGGTGTAAATGTGGTCCAATCACAGCCTAATGATTTCTAAAACGCAGGATAGTCTAAGATCAGAGAGAGATGGGGTACATATATGTTTTGCTATATTAGCCATTATCCTGTGCATAAAGAAATGACTAAATGAAAGCGATAGATGTGAGTTATTGTGCATACGAGACAGTGATATAATTGGTTTTAAGGCCTTATTTTGAAATTAAAAATCAATCCCATCAGAAAAGGCATGCTCATTCACAGTTCACAGGTTCACTGCAAGAATAAAATGTCTGTTTCAAGGAATACCAATGTTGAGTCTCTTAGTTGCTAGATAGTCGCTATCACGCCAGCAGTCAGGTTTCAGAGTTAATTTCCTGTTCACTTTACACCTGCAGCAGTACCTTAATGTTGCTCTGCCTTTATGTGAGATGCGTCAGTATCAGTTCTGATTCACCCGTTAAATTAGTTTGAAGACAAAGGCTTGCTGATTGACGCACTGTTAAAAGGACACAATACAGAGCATATGGCCTATGTTAAGCTAACACCGGTCCAGCTGGCCCATACAGTGCTTCTACACCTATAAGGGATAAATGGGAACAGCGTTGGGTGTCAGTTAGCAAGGCTGTGACGTACCCCTCAGGCCTGTTGTGTCAGTCTCCAGGCAGTTTTGATCAGATCAGATCAACAGGTTGAGCAGGCCGTTAATACACTGTCTCTCTATCTCGCCTAGGGCCCCCTATGTACATGTTGCCTGATAATGAAAAGAAAAGAAAAAGATTCTGTGACCACACTGGGGCGCCGCTTCTCTTATGGGATCCCCCCATGGTCTCATCAATCTACTTAGTCAAGCCTCTTCGTGGTTTCTCAATGACAAAAGACTCATTCACACAGGCACACATGTACAAGAAACATATGGCTGTCTCTGGGCTAGACTATCACATGAATCCTGAAGACACTTGCAGTCTTTTTGCTGTGTGAGCCAGTACGTCTTATATGCAGATAACATTTCTTGCCCTGGGGAATCTTTAGAGGAGGCACTCAAATTTTAATCACATGAGAAATGTATATTTTGTAAGCAGTATAGTATTCATGATAGTATTCAGTTTTACTAATGCAACTAATGCAGTAAATGTATAGTTCCCCCTTTTGGAAAGGAAGTGTTATTCAAGGTACATTACATGCAGTCAGGGTGTCTGGTAATTACATTCTGTCAGGCCACACATTGTTGTTGTTGTACGCCTAATAAATACCCTGTAATTTGAGCTTTGCCTTGACGTTAAGCTCTCTCCCATTTCATTCCTACTAACAGGTCGACGGGCTTTTCTGAAGTGATTGTAGTGGTGGGTGGATGTGAGAGGGTCGGGGGTTTCAACTTGCCCTACACCGAGTGCTATGACCCGGTCACAGGTGACTGGAAGTCACTGGCGAAACTTCCTGAGTTCACCAAGTCAGAATATGCAGTCTGTGCCCTTCGCAATGACATCCTTGTCTCAGGTAAAAAACTAATAATATCTAACAACACTTTTTTTTGTGCAAAATGTTTATTCCCTTTTCCATGTTTTTACAGCACCATTATTTTTACCAGAGCTACTGTAAGAAAATATCTAATAATTTCTCCCATTCTAGTGTTTAGGTGCAAAATTATTTACTCTGCCCAGCTCACATGGTGGATTGGCAAGAAAAGGCTGTAAAATGGCTCTTTGCCCTGTGTTACTTTAGCAGTAACAGCCTGTTTGAGTCAAAGGAAAATGTGAGAGCAACATCTGGATGCACTCTACAGGCTCTGGGCCCAGTGAGGCTGTTATTGGCCAGCTCTTTCATTCTTTCTCTTCCCATTGGCCAATACACAGGTTTACCGACTTCCACTTAAAATGCTCTGCTTTCGAGGATAACAAAATCCAATGTCCATCTTTAGTTTAAAAGTCTACTTTTAAGGGTAGGGGTAATGTACAATAGACTATTTTAAAAGCCTTTGGGGCCCCCTTTTCCAGGATTTAGCATTCTGGGAATACACTTTGGCCAAGTATGGCGTAATCCTATTCTTGCAGTACAGGGCCTTGATTTAATAATTATACTAGTATTACATCATACATGTTGACTAAGAAGAGCCACACAAGGCTATATAGAAACTCAGTGATATCATGTTTACAACAGGAAATGCTGTATATTCTCTTCTCTGAATCCCCAGTATAACCATATAGAGATACTGTATACAGATCATAGTTTTAGAGAGCCACTATTGTGTCCCTGCTATGAACCATTCCTGCATGAACATGTTGTGTTAGCCCAAGAAGACCAAAGTGACTGTGGACACCCACTGCCAAAGAAAAGCGGGATATGATGAAAGGAGAGACATGGTGTGTGTGAAAGATAACACGTGGCGTGTTTGTGTATTTCCATGCCCAGCATGTGCCAAGACATCAAGTGTGCACTATCAATCGCCTTGCGCACGCTGTCTTCCAGAGTCAACAGAGCTCCCACCATTTCACTCCTCCTCCACTCTAACCTTTGGTCGAAATTGCTTTATTAACATTTCTCATCACCTTTTATCCCTATTCTTTCTCTTTGTCTCCGTATAGATCTCGGTTGCTCCTGTCCTATCTATAACCTCTAGCTGACATACCTTGGAACTCTACCAGTATTACAGCTGCTTCTAGTTGTGGTCTTAAATAGTGCTCCAGTGGGTTTATATTAGTCTTTTTGCAGGGAAGGGCCAGTGGTCTGTTTATACCACATCCATACTAATTATCAAATGTTGTGCCAATGGTTGATTGCCACCTAGCCCCTCCCCCTAATGGAAGATAAAGCTATCCTAAGCATTCAATTTAAACTGTTGCATATGTGGCCATCCACGGAGAACATTTATTGCGTCATGCAGCCAACTACACGTCATACAGTGTGTGAGCATAGAAAACCCTACTGCCAATAGCAAACACAGCCACCGCAAAGGGTGGATTACTAAATTATTAGAGTCTTTTGTTGTGTTAAATGTGTCTCCTGTCTGGAGGAGAGGAGACAGACAACAGGAGAGACCTGATTTAAAGGTGTGCTGCTGCTGCTGTTGTGGTTGTTGTTCAGTGTTTTATCCACTGTGAAATAACATTGATTGTTGCTGGCTATTCTGTTTAAGAGCAAACGTGGGTGGGCGGGCGCAGCTACCGCCGCCGGTAGTGTGAATGCCCCTTAAGTGTTAAAGATGTAGTAAGATTTAGAAGAAAAAAAACCATCCCCATCACCTCTGATCCTTCTCTCCTTCTGGAGTCTGTTGTTCTGCACCCCTGCCAGGGACAAGGCAAAAGAGGCATTTCACTCACTAACACAGAAAACTGACACAATGCACTAAATATATACCTCTTAATCTTACCTACTACTGTTGCACCATCAAGCACAATGGGTTTCACAGACATGGATTAAGCCGTTTCATATTAAAACCGTTTTTCAATGGAGATCCTTCCTTCATCTCTGACATGCTGATCTGATCGTTCCAAAAAGCCCCCATACATCTTTAATCTGAGAAAGATCAACAGGTGTGCGGAAAGAGAGATTGTGTGTGTTTTAATTGGGGGTAAGAGATAATGAGAGAGGAGCTGTTGGGGCCTGTTACACGCGTGTCTGGGTCACATTTGACCTGGCTGGCTGGCTGTTGTTTTTCATGCTATGCTGCTACGAAGAAAAAAAGTTTCTTGCAGCACATGTTTGCCCAGAGACAAAGGGGTGGAACGTAAACCAATGCTTGTGTGTACGTGTGTGTGAGAGAGAGAGAGAGAGAGAGAGAGAGACTGAGTGAACAAAGAACCTGGCAGCTGCCTGTATATGCAATGTGTGTGTGTGTGTGTGTGTGTGCGTGTGTGTGTTACATATACCAGCAGCTGCCAGGCTGATTTATTCACTCAGTCATACACACCACAACCACTTGTGATAAATAAACTCTGTTACATGTATAATCTACATAGATTTGATATGTTCTGGTGGTTTGTTCTATTTCAAGTGTTTACTTGACTTTACTACTGGTTTAAATAAAATAACCAGTTGGAATTAATCTGACTTTTTGACACAAATAGAATGAGATTCAATCAGGTCAGGTTTGGTGGGATTAACCATGTTTGGTGCCTAATGTACTATTGTACTAAATGTGTTCTCAGGTGGTCGCATTAACAGCAGAGATGTGTGGATGTATAACTCACAGCTCAACCTGTGGATCAGAGTGGCTGCCCTCAACAAGGGCCGCTGGAGACACAAGATGGCCGTCCTGCTGGGCAAGGTGAGTCTCTTTGTCTTAATAAAAGTGCGAGAAGTTATTTGGCAGCTTGCATGCAGATGCATGAAAAACCTGCTAATGTATACGTAGGAAGTATGTAATTCCAATCAATCTTTTAACATTACCTCACCTGAGATTAAATTCCACGGATGGCTCCTTGGAACACTGGACTATATTTTATTTCATAATATTCTGTAATTGTGAAAGTCCTAACACTTTTGCAGGTGTCTCCTCATTTCTTTAAGTACATAACAATATAGCATATACTTGTTTATGAGAATGTGACCCATACACAATATATTACATCTACACACATTATTTTCTGATGCTGTAACAACCATTTCCTTGAATTAGTATATTGCGCAGTAATAGATAGGAAAAGGGAATGACTTGTCCTCTTTTACACGGTGACTTTGTATCTTAACTTATCTTAACTTATCTTATATTAGACTAATACAAGTACAACAAATCCCTCTAATTTTAAAGGATTTGTTCCCTAAGGGCACCATGTCACCACTATCTGCGTTTCATTGCTGCAGGGTATGTAAACACTTATCATGGTACACATCCTAGACACACAACAAAGAGTGCTTCCACAGAAAGACGGAAGTTCTCGATAATTATATAGTGCTATAAACACATGTTAGTTTAGCATTCCTACTGTTTCACATTCATGTGGTCTTGTAAATACAGGCACATTTGTGCAGCTCTAACTTTAAAATATAGCTTTACGAATTTGATTTCACTATTTTCTTAGCCGTAGACTTAAAAAAATACAATCTTAGAACAGTTGGTTTTATCTGGTGCTGGTGCACAAATGATTTTCGCATACTGTACAGAAACCAGGCTGCAGTTTTGAAGTCATTGTGCGTGAGATCTGCCAAGAGATCTTAGCTAAGTTTGTCTATAGACTAGTGCTGCACATACACACTGGTCTTTCTAATGGATGTGTGCCACTACCTCACATCCTCCAGATATTGATAGTCCACTGCCCTGTTAAGTCTCATGTTCCTCAACAATCACAGACAGCCTGCAGTGTCCAAACATGGCTACAGGAACACCTGCTGTGCTCTAGAGCAAACACAAAGTATAGCTTACTTGCACAGGAACAGGTCAACACACACAAAAAAAGTCTCAAAGGCCAATGTTGTACCTCCTTAGGCAGTGTAATTGTCACACAAATAACATAATGCTTAACAGGAAATACAGATGAGAAATAATGTTACATTTAGCAATTAAATTGTTGGTTTATTTTACAGTATGCAAATGTTGTTTAGAATGTTCCTAAGCTATACAGAATGTATTTAGTTTAGTTTATTATCGTTCCGGTGATATACAAAATGGGACTAATGGTATTCCATGCATTCACTATACCTCTTGAATAGCGTCTTAACTCTAATTATTTGGCATTAATGTTGTGTAAGAGTAGAACACGGATGTCATTGTTGTCAAATCCAGGCTCAGCTTTACGTCAAAGTATGACAAATTAGCTAAGCTATCACACCCTTACATTAAGCACATCTGTACACTACTACCTGTTCAGACAGTAATATTGATACAAACCACAAACATCTGGACTAAAACGTAAAACAATACTCATGCCCTTGTTCGCAGGCAGTGTACAATGCACATGTACAGTAGGTGTATGTGTGTGTGGCACACATTTGTTTGCACACACAAAGCTGCATGTTTTTACAAAGTGGCTAGAAAAAGGTCATCATGTACTCTACAAAAAGGGCACTAGGTTTGTTTATTCTTTTCCATGATTGTGCAAACCTTCTCTTGGAGGCCTGCCTATGATCTGTCAGCATTACAGCTACTTTAAAATAGCCACATAAAAGGCATATCTTGTCTCTTACTTAAACAACACACACACACACACACACACACACACACACACAAATACAGTATGTATGTATGTATGTATGCATGCACGCAAAGCAAATCCGCAAACTGTAAGTCTACCACAACAATGAGGTCATTATCTTCCAGCCACACCATGGCTATAAAAGACAGTTATTAACCACTCGCTGAGTCAGGGCTCAGTGTGGGGTGTAAACAACATGTTAGATTGTCTCTGAATGTTACACTCAAAGCACAATAGAGGCACCCACTGGAGTTTAAGTGTGTTGGTAAGTGTTTTTTTTTCATGTTTTAGTAGAGAACATTAAAGCAGATAAACAAACTCATTGCCTCATAATGGTAGTTTAAAGTGACAGGGGTAAGATTGTTTTTCATGTGAAGCCAGTAGATGAGTGATTGTTTAATAACTGCACCGCAAGGCAAGAATTTCCTGCTTCTCAAATGCATAAAATAGATTTAGTGTGACACCTCAGGGAGGCAGAATCTGCCTTTTATTGTTAAAATTGTGTCTGTACAGTATATATTCAGGGCAGACATTCATTTCTGGGCGGCCTATTTGTGTGTGTATATATAAATACACATACATAGCATGTAAGCTTGTGGGCATCCACACACACACACACACACACTGTACATTCCAAGGACTTTCTTGAGAACTCCTAAATCCCAGGATCAGACCACTTCCTGATCTTGTCGTGCACACACAGATTGTCTTCTCTTTTATCTCATCCTGCCTTGTCTGTTATTATTAAAACCCAGCAATTAGCGCGGGCCACATAATTACATGTATTATGCTCAGTTGCTTTTGATGTTCGTAGTTAATTCAATTAACCTTCAAATCTTAGTTTTCATGGCTGACTATGTTTTTACAGTGTAAAGGTAAGACACACGTTCCATCAATGTTACTTATTGGTTAAAAACCTCTTCCTGTTCTCGCTCCCTTCCCTGCATGTTTTTCTTCTCAACTTCCCACCAAGGTCTGTTCCTTCTTATGTGGACTCATTAGCTCATGTTACTGTATGCTGCTTGCCTCCCTAGAATGAGGAACCAACCTTAACCGTTGTAAGCAAGCCTGCATCGTAAACACACGTGAGCCAAGCTTACCATTGCAATTGAAGACATTATATCCAATATCTGACACGATGTCCCTGATGCCCTTATAATGCCCCTTTGTGCTAGTGTACCTTTGTGTACCTTTTTAAAGGTGATTCATCTCCCATGTAGCAATATAGCATGTTCTGTCTCACCCCTCTCTGTCTTTTTCTGTCCCCTTATCTTTCTACAATATCTCTGCTGCCTTCTGTTCTGGTGACAAGCTACACAGAGCACTATGCCGTAGCATTAGCTGTCTTCCGACAGGCATTAATCATGTTTGGCACATTGCTAATGGGACAGCCACATACATCTGTGTGAACTGTATGCTACCATCACCAGGTTAATGTGGAATGCCACTGTACTTCTATAACTGCACGTATCCTTTATGTAGCAAATATGTGTAGGGTGTTTATCGTGTGTGTGTGTGTGGAGATGAGGGTACAAATCAAAGAGTTGTTCATTGACTGTCATGTCCCTATTAAGTTGAAAAATGTAAATCAATGAAATGAATACTGCAGTGTCTATAGGCTATATTTAGAATCCCTTTGTCCGTGCTACCTTTAGTTGGTTCACTGTGCAGGCTACTGGTAACTTAAGGTTTTTTGTTGTTTTGTTCGTTGCTCGTTAATCGTCAAATGTCTTATTGTTTTCTGAACAGGAAGTTACCAATCTATCTTCTCTCGGTTGCTTTCGAATTCATTAATTCACCTTTCTGTTGTGTCATTTTGCATTCTTCCTACTTCTGTCCTTTGTCCTTTTATGAGGTTGCATGTTTTACCTCAGAAATCGAGCCTTCGCGAAATGAAATGATAGTATCATGAAGCGTTGACACTTTGTGACACTTAGGTCACACGGTCACATAATCATTCAGAAGAATCTTATGAACACTACAGTTGCTGGTGACAAAATCACTGTAAATCAAAACCACTCCATACAAGACAAGATTGGACACATCAACATTCTCTAAGGATTAATATAATTATATTATATTTTTCATGTGCAGAAGAGCACGCTAAGATGACGTGAAGTGTAAGTGCACCCCAAAATAAATCTGCATTTTATGTGATAAAAACGTATTTACACGTCATAACGGTTTAAAATCACGTCAGGACCTGGCTGGTTTTCATTGGTACACTCGGTACGCTCATATGTGATCAAATTAAAATGTTAACGTTAATGTGGGTTTCCCTCTCAGCCCCTCCCCTCACTCGGCTCTTTGACACATTTTTCTAAGTTGTAGTGGGTGGAGTCAGGCTCAGAGCTGGGGTGCAGTTAAACTTTAAATCAGCGTTTTGTCAAAAGGGATGCCTACAGTGTTGCAGGCTAATATTTATTGCCATGTGAAACAAAAGGAGAGGGATGGTGCTCATTTGCAAAACACATATCCACAGCTTTTTTATAAATACCAAAATTAATACAATATAGCATATTGAATAATGTATCCATACTGTACTATGCATATATTTTCATAATCCAAAGAGATCATGGGAAAATTCTTGACCCACACTTTATTCACGCAACATAGCTTTCACCCATATACTGTCTGTTTTTCTGTCCCTTAGGTCTATGCCGTCGGTGGTTACGATGGCCAGAGTCGTCTGAGCAGTGCAGAGTGTTACGATTGTTTCTCCAACCGCTGGACAGAGGTTGCTCCCATGAAGGAGGCTGTCAGCTCTCCAGCCGTGGCCAGTTGTGCCGGCAAGCTCTTTGTGATTGGAGGAGGCCCTGATGACAACACATGCTCGGACAAGGTAGGAAAACAGATGCTCACGTCTAAATCACTTTAGATGATTTAGAAGATGCTCACTTATAAATCACTTTAGAGGAACCAGACAAACATATTCATCCATCGTTGGCATGAAATTAGTTTTGTCTTCTTCTCAAAAACATACTTCACAAAATTGTAAGATGCTGTAATGATAGTGGATGCTAATGTAAATGTCAGTTGGTTCAAATAATTGGTTGCTTAATATTGCTGCAATTGCCTTGATCAATTTAAACTAAATTGTGGGGGTACTTTGTTTTACATTTTGTCTTTGTTTAGACTTTTGTTTGAAAAAAAGTACTAATTATAGGTCTAATTATTTAAAAGGGATAATTCCACTTCCTGTCTGTTTTTAACGCACGTTTTTAGCTGATACCATGACAGCAATTTCCAAGCTGTCGGTTGGAACTAGATCAAGCAAATCCAGTTAAACGGCATAATTCTCCTCATTATCATAATTAGTTCATACGTTTTTGAATGCCAAAGCCAGTATTTCAGGTTTGAACTTGTTATGAGATCGACTGGTGCCAGAAGTTGTTCAGCGGAAGACATAATTAATGGTTTGGCCTGAACTTCGCCAGAAACTCAGAGGAAAGCAACATAATGCCATCGAGGCACGTGATTGTGTGATGGTGTTGTCTAACGCAAAATCTATGCAGTACAGTGTTAGCATTTCCAGGGAACGATGGAAGATGATACTGCAATAGATTTCATCTGATTTTACAGATTGCTCACATAGTTGGAAGTTAATAACACTGCACTGCAATCAAGAGCAACAGCATCATCAAATTTAGCTTGTAAAATGATAAGCAGCATCTCTCTGGAATAGCTTTATCTAGATTTATCTAAGTGTGTGTTTGCAATTGAGATAGCATAATCATACTAAGTGTAATAACACAAGCACGCACCTATACAATATAACAGATAGGCAGTGGATAACAAAGGAATATTTGGTCTGCAATTCTCTACCTGGCCTTAGGGAATATAGTTCGTACTGGCCTAGCTGTCAGAAGTTGCTTATCTGTTTTACGTCAACTGTGGCTCAATAACATTGATCCCACAAGGTGTAGTTTGTGACGGTGATGAATGAAAGTTTATTTGGGAGCATTGAAATATAAAGACTGGGTTTCACTTTTGAGGTGCAAGGCCACGTTGCATTTGATGTTTGTCTGAAATACTGGAATATAGAGTATGGAAATACAGGTTAACGATATGCAGTGCTATGAAATGTTTACACATGACCTTCTGTGTGCTTTTTAGTGGGCAGTCCAGTCAAAATTGACCTATGTAGACATTATACATTTGTCTTTCACTCAAGTCCAATGAAAATAAATCTGTGTGTCCTAGGTCCAGTGCTATGATCCAGAGACAGACACTTGGTTACTGCGAGCCAACATCCCCATCGCCAAGCGCTGCATCACAGCTGTATCCCTTAACAACCTGATCTATGTGTCGGGCGGCCTCACCAAATCCATATTCTGCTATGACCCGCAAGAGGACTTCTGGATGCATGTGGTGCACACCTTCAGCAAACTGGTAAGACATCACAAGCACCTCCCGTGTACTTTACACCGGGGGTTTGCTTGATTTCAACTCCCTGGCGAGCTGGAGAGAGGGGCGAACGCCTCCGCGTACTGTACCTCACCAATGTCTTTTGTCTCTCCCCACCAGGAGAGCTGTGGCATGTCTGTGTGTAATGGGAAGATCTTCATCCTCGGGGGCAGAGGGGAGACGGGAGAGGCCTCAGACAACATCCTGTGCTACGACCCGGCCACAGGCATCATAACTGGGGTGGCCGCCATGCCCAGACCAATCTCCTACCACGGCTGTGTCACCATCCACCGCTACAACGAGAAGTTCCACAAGCCCTGAACACATACACGCACACACGCACACAC
>JAODOY010016684.1:0-26313 GCA_025399855.1 Forbesichthys papilliferus | reverse complement strand
CACACACACACACACACACACACACACACACACACACACACACACACACACACACACACACACACACACACAGGTAGAGAGGGTGTGTGTGTGTGTGCGTGTCTAGACAGTAATCTAGACTGTGATCACAGCCGGCAGTCCATTAGCACATTCTCACTGAACCATCACCTAGCGTGAATTATGTTTAGCGTTATTATTTCTCTAATGTTTTAAATAACACTCTTTGATGTCTCCTCTCTTTTAGAACGGAGTCTGTTGCAGAGAAGATGCTGACTAACTGGTTCACATTTCTTCTCTACAAGTTCCTCAAGGTAAGGCTGCTGATAAGATGGGACTCAGATCATGTTTCGCTGAATTTGAAGCTACTATACATTCGAAAATGACGTTCAGGTAGCATTTTAGAGCTATACATTTTATGTCATTTCTAAGAACTACTGTACCTTAGATATCCACCAGCTATCAGTGAGTGAAATGCTCTGAGAGTATCTGCTCTGGTTGATAGCACCCACCTCTATAGGAGATTCAGATGGCGCCCAAAATAATTCTGACCAATCAAGGCCTCTTTGCCATGATTGGTCTGGTATCTACATTGCCTGTCAATCACATGGATGCGCACACAGCTATAATAGGTTTTGACAATGATGGATGGATGGATGGTGTATTAATACAATAGACACTGGCTCTTTGATACATTTGCATGCCTTCTGTTTATTTTGCTCTTAGGTTTATCTTGACTTAGTAACACATGAATACGCACCATGAATAAACAGGCTAGCCTTGACTGAGATTTGCACTGATCGTTTTCATGTCCTCTGAAAACATCAACAAGAATCAGCATAGACACGGGGTTCCTGCCCTGCACAATGATTTACACCTGAGATTAATCTAAAGAAAATCCCTACGAGTCTTGACAATAACAGAGACGAGCGCTGACTGGCCAACAGGCACAACATACACACTACCTAACATTGCTCTGGACACAGTAGAACTAGGCTACTTCTACAGTGTCTCTCCTCCACTTCTTAATGTGATCTTCCTCAGCTGCCATGGTTTCCCCTTAACTATGGACTCCCCCCCCCCCCCTTTCCCTCCACACACACATACATACACAAACAAGAAATAAAGACACACGTCTCACTTCCTCCCCTGTTGAAAGGATACATGTAATTACATAAACACACACATACGCACACACACGCACACACACACACACATGCACACTAACTAAGCCAGAATGTGGACTCAAGGCGATGTCTGCATTTTCCATGCGAGCGAGGGGCCAGTGTAGTGCAGGGGGATATGGGGGGGGGCTTGGTGTGTGCATGTCTCCGCTGCCTCCCTCGTTAGCAGCTGTCTGCCTAATTAGCCCAGATACCCAGATGCTAACAATATGGGGAGGGGCAGAGAGGAGGGCAGAGGGTGCGTATCATTAGCCCAGCTTGCGGTGGCTACGCTGGTGCGCTGCCATCGTAACGCCCATCCAACAACGTCAACACTGGTGCCGCATGAAGAAATTAAGACAAACGACAACTTGCTAGCAACGTGTGTTTATGTGCCAGGCGAACGCATACACTGTGGCTAGCCAGTTACCTAATTAATGTGATGAAAGTCCCAGTCCCAATCAATGTTTTTATGCCTAAAGATAATGCTTTGACTGTGGAGTATGTATGTATGCTTGTAGTCTGGTTTATGAACTGAACGCAATGGCGATGCTATATTTCTTCACCGTTTTCACAAACAAATTAAGTAGTACACACTGCACTGTTATCACATACTGTTTTTGCTTAACTCAGAATCTCTTCACCTGCATGTCTACTCGTTGTTACAACCGCCCCATTATGCTGTCCTATTATGCTAATTAGCAGCTAGGCCGACAGTGTGATGCTGTTTAATATTCTACCAACAAGCCAGCTTATCAACCCAATCAAAAGTGAAATGTAAAATATATGTTGTTACAGCCTTCCCTCTAATTGTCCTACTTTTACTGAGTAGTTCCAGCCCTTGGAAACACAAACCGGTGTTTTGCATTAATTTGGCTGATCACAGCTCTTCTTTGGGCTGTGTGGGTGTGTAGTGACCCCACTTGACTGACAGCTCCCCGACTATGGCAGTTATGTTACACCTGTTCGGGAGGGACAACTGAGCCCTTCTTTGTGATTGGTTCTTTTGAGTGCAGCATTG
This sequence comes from Forbesichthys papilliferus, assembly GCA_025399855.1. Taxonomy (NCBI): domain Eukaryota; kingdom Metazoa; phylum Chordata; class Actinopteri; order Percopsiformes; family Amblyopsidae; genus Forbesichthys; species Forbesichthys papilliferus. The sequence continues at coordinate 24,132 of JAODOY010016684.1, read as the reverse complement.
TTTTAATTGAGAAGGAGTCAACGCCATTGATGGGGCTGTTGGACACAAAAGTAAAAAGATAATTTATTGTAATTTGTCTTGATGATGTCGTATGTTTCTATTGAACATGGGGGAGTATGGTCTTACTGGTTCAGATATTTCTGACTATGTCTCCAATTAGAGTGTGCTGTCGTGATGGTGGGAAAGACCCTGAGTGGCAGGAGGTGGTAGGAGGACTGGCTCTTGTGTGACATGCAAGAAGAAGTGAGGAAGGGAAGAGAAAAGGGAGGGAGAGATCAGAGAGGAGAACAGGAGGCCTGTGAGCTCTTAGGCAGCAGGAGTCTCAGCACAGCGGTGCCTTTGGCACAGAGAGGGAGGGAGGTGAATGGGAGGTCTGGGACTGTGGGGAATTGGTGTGGTTTAAGAGGAGGGTTAGTGGGAGAGCGGGGTACAAAGCAGGAATGAGAGGGTACAGAAGTGAGGGGCCGAGCTGGGTGGAAAGGCGGGCGCGAAATAGGTTTGCAACGGCAAAACAGCAGCTGCAATTGGAAGATTGACAGGAACCAAGGAATATGGTTTAACACTTTCTACCACAATTTTCCTCCATCATATTCTCAGCTCACTGTTTATGTTTAAAACACAGCTGTGCGTGAAACTATGGGGGACATGACAGAGCACATATTGGACCTATGTTTCTAATCGGGGGGGGGGGGGGGGGGGGTAGTCAGTAGAGGGGCATCATCAAAAACAGGACAGTTTCACACCAGAGCAACATATAGCTAATGCTAGCTGTACCCACAAGTATCCCCTTGGACACAGATGGAGAACAGGAAGCAGGCAATGCTGCACTTTATTAACGTCACACAGCCGTTGGCGTCGTTAGCTTGTTAGTTGCAGGGTACTGCCGATCTAAGAGTGGTTATTTGAATTGTAAAGTATACTGATAATGTGGAAGATATTAATTGTTCTCAAACTTCAGCTGCACAATAAGCTGGCATGCTGATATCAATGTGATATTGACTAAGGGTTTGGCTCCAAGGCTGTTGTATGCCTTTGTTACCCCTCCTAAATGCTTAGCGATTAATCCGCTTCTTTTTTGCCTGGATTTATCAACGACTAGTGTGTTCCTTTAATCCTGCCAGGATTGTAAACACAAAACATTGCATTGCTTCCTTAAAGCCAAAGGTAGTTCTTAAAACTGTACACGGTTTTAAACAACACATTTAAATATTGATTGTAATAATGACTATTGTTTTATGTCAATAGACAATGCAGTTGTGAAATGGTTGTTTGGTTTTACATTAATGTAACAGATGAGCTTATTGCTAAAACACAGTGAGAGATAGAGAGAAAGTGTGTTTCAAGAGGCAAATGTAATAGGAGTATGAATATTACAAACAAATAGTTTCTATGTTTTAAAGTGAATACTTGACATCTGCCCTTGTGCCGCACACATGCACGCACGTGCACCACTGTACAAACATGCGCACATGCAAGGCAAAGAAACTCACAAACACGCATACACCAACATAACACGCACGCACGCACGCACACACACACACACACACACACACACACACACACACACACACACATGCGCGAGCAGTCCCACATGCACGCACAGCAAGTGTCGCATCTCTCTAAGCTGAGAGCTGGATCATTAGCCTCTTGTCAGAAGGAGTGTCGTGGCAATGTGTCCTCTCTCCCCTCCATATAGAGTGTCTCCCATTGGCGCAAGTGCAGGCTAATGGCACTATTGATTGGCAAGTGTCTTATATGGAAACATTTTTATAACGGGCCACACTCTTATCCATCCATCAGCAGGAGACTGTAACGAGAGAGAGAGAGAGAGAGTGAGAGAGAGAGAGAAATAATACAAAGTTTATACTGTTCATGTACGTACGTTAGCAAACACAGTGTACAAGCGAGCGCAGCCAGAAAGCAGGTGCCAGGTGCCATCGCGTTTATATCTCTAAAATCCTATGTACGGCTTTTAATAAGCTCTTATGGTGCCATAGCATCCCCTAAGAAACTAGCCCCAGCAATTGACAGCAGTGGTGTGTCCACTAGAGGGTTGAGTTCAACTTGAGTTTAAGCACTCCCATCGGTGTTCCCTTTCACATTCATGACCTACCTCTTAAACTACTGTCGCCAGAATGACCTCCACTGGAAAGTGCTTCGGTATATCGTCGCTGTAAAGTGTATGCAGGATGTGACACACACACACACACACACACACACACACACACACACGAGCCAGGCTGGGCTAGCACAGCTGGAAGCATTGCATTTGGACGCTGCGGGCATGTTTGGGGGAAAACACACACCAGAGGAGCCAAAGCACTTCCCCCGGTGCTGAGTACCTCATATTCCCCGCTGTTGATTCCCTGTAATAACACAGCTCTTTCTGTGTGCATCTCCTCCCTCTCTGTGTCTCAACACCTCCTCCTCCTCCTCCTCTTCCAGGAGTGTGCTGGAGAGCCCCTCTTCATGCTGTACTGTGCCATGAAGCAGCAGATGGAGAAGGGGCCCATCGACGCCATCACAGGCGAGGCACGCTACTCTCTGAGTGAAGACAAGCTCATCAGGCAGCAGATAGACTACAAGACACTGGTCAGTAGCTGGCATGCCTGCCTGCCCGCTACACACACTCACACACACACACACACACACACACACACACACACACACACACACACACACCATGTACTGTAGAAACACGCACTGCATTGGATTGACTTGGCCAGAATCCACAGCAGCCATTGACTGAAATTGATTTAATATCTGAATATAACAGATTGAGATTTTTCCAGAATATTGTGGCGCAAATGATCTTGACTTAAAAATAAGTATACAGTGTGTGTGGGTGGACAAAGTCTTAGTTAGTGTGGCTCTGTGTGGGCGTGTATTTACAGCTGCTAGCCTATTTTAAATACATGCATCATAGCTCCACCTAACTAGGTAAAGAGAAAATAGTTTCATTAAAAGTTTCAATGCTGTGGCTGTGGACCTGCCTCTGCACAATTAGTACTATTATTTTTAAGTATATGTATTTGGTCATTACTGTGGCAGCGTGGTTATTTTAGGGACGTGCTTGAACAATAAATTGTGCAAACCAAATGTTCTCGTTGTCATGACTACCCTCACGTCCCTCCATTTGTGCCAGACTCTGCACTGCGTGAACCCGGAGAACGAGAACGGACCGGAGGTGACGGTCAAGTGTCTCAACTGTGACACGATCACTCAGGTGAAGGAGAAGCTTTTGGATGCCATGTACAAGGGCAGCCCCTACTCCCAGAGACCCAAGGCGTCCGATATGGACCTGGGTACGACCATTACAGTGATTACAGTGCTCCGCTCAGACCCAGAGACAGTCCTGAAGGACGCATAGTCCGATGTTGACGCTGTCTGACGCGTCTCTTTTACTTGTTTGAAGAATGGCGCCAAGGCAGGATGGCTCGGATCATTCTACAAGATGAAGACGTCACCACGAAAATAGACAACGACTGGAAACGACTCAACACACTGGCTCACTACCAGGTACATGCGTACACCAATGTGTTCTCATTCCCAACTCGTCAATGTTCGATGCGTTAGAAAGCCTTTGACATCTTAGGATTAAGACTTCTGTCATTGACTGTTACGGCAAGGCTCCGGAGTAGCCTAATTATCAATTACGTGAAATCATAGGCTACACACAGCCTATACCAGAATATAACTGAAACAATTTAATATTATGATTTCAGGTAAATACATTTTAACATGTCTCGATTGTATATTGATTATCCACAAACAGGAGCTAATACTTGCGCCTATGTAGCTAAAAAAAAACTGGTGTTAGCTCCGTAGTCAATGACCGAAGTCTTCATCCTAAGACGTCAAAGGCTTTCTAACGCATTGACATTTGACTAGAAAGGCCATTGACCAAGCTGCAATGTTTGACGAGTTGGGAATGAGAACGTGTTGCGCATACGCACACACACACCGTATATATGTGCAATTGTAAATATACACTTGAAGGCGCATGTGAGTATAGCGTGGTCTGTGTGCATGTGCTTAAAGGTAACGGATGGTTCAGTGATAGCACTGGTGCCGAAGCAGAACTCAGCCTACAACATCTCCAACTCCTCCACCTTTACGAAAAGTCTCAGCCGATATGGTAATCTGTCTGTCTGTCTGTGTGTGTGTCTGTCTGTCTCTCTTATTGTTTTGCCTGTCTGCTAGTGGTGGGTGTTTATTGACCTCTAGCCTGTCCCCGCTGTCTGTTCTCCCATCATTCTATCTGTCACTACTCTCTCCCTTTCTTTCTCAGTTGGCCTTTGTTGATAGTGGCCATGATCGCCCTCTCTCTCTCTCTCTCTCTCTCTCTATGTGTGTGTGTGTCCCTCCCTATGAATAGCCATCCTTTTTTTTTTCTCTCAGCGTTATCGGCCCAGTCAAGGTTCTTCCACGGCCGTTTCCAACCAGCCAATAAATGGCAGACATTAAAGCAGACTCCTCCATCCTTGGCAGGGACAGAGAGGGAGAGAGAGTGAGAGAGAGCTCCTCGCTGACATATATAGAGGATGGCTCACCTCATTGCATAGAGCAAGGATGTTAGGAAGGCTGCTATTCTGCTCTCTTGCACTGACCGAAAATACTTTCCGCTCGCTGCTTGCATTTAAAGCACATAGGAGCATAGGGAGAGGAGTGGAGAAGAGTGGAGATCATAAGCACATAGGAGCATAGGGAGAGGAGTGGAGAGGACTGGAGATCATCTCAGTGCGCTGGGGGAGGGGTTCTATGATGTTGTAAAGGTAATTTCTGATACAAATACGGGTACGTACTTTAAAGCGGTTTTGAACAAAGCAATCAGCAGCAGCTTTCTTATGTCGGTGTTCAGTCTTCATGCTGATGCTCTATGTAAATGAGCCACAATAACGCCACAAGCTACCTTTTTAAAGGTAAACACAAGAGAGCAAGATGTGACAATCAACCAATCAGAAACCCAGTAGTGTCCCGCACTGAAGGGGTTTTTCAGTACTGCAATTAATATGCAGTAATCAATGACACATTATTTTTCAGGTGTGCTACTTACTTAGAAATGTAATAATATTACTAATACACTTTATTTCTATAGCTTACAAAGGTGGCAGCTCAAAGTGCCTAAATTAGATGTATTTTGGTATGCTAAGCAATGTTCCACCACAACCATTTCTGTGGATCCATGTAAGCACAGTGTATGTGTGGACATTTAAGTGCCTGGTACACAAGTGTGTGTTGTACACACACACATTTGTGTACCAGGCGTACATGTGATAACGGATAAAAGCGTGTTTTCTCTCCGCCGGTGAAAAGTGGCCATGATGGGTTTGGAATTAGATGCACTCAGTAGCTACCCCCCTGCCCACACACACACACGCAACAACACCAATCTGCTGCTGCACTCTGTGTCTCTACAGTGGCGTCCCTCAATCCTGTAGCCATTAGCCGCTGTTCTGACTCGCTCTGAAACTTTTGACTCCTTGCTCATTTGACTCCCGTGATATTTTCCTCTGTTTACTTCTTTGCATCATTATTTCACATTCTCACAGAATGTGCCTGCCCTCTCTCTCTCTCTCTCTCTCTCTCTCTCTCTCTCTCTCTCTATGCTACCCATGTCGCTACCCTAAACACAGGCAGATTGGTATCTTTCAGCTCTTTCCTAATCGACTGTCACCTGCAACATGAATAATGAAGCTGTGTGTGTGTGTGTGTGTGTGTGCGCACGTATATGTGTGTGTGTGTGTGTGTGTGTGTGTGTGTGTGTGTGCATGGCTGAGGGAAGGGGGGTGTTGGGTGGGGAGTGGGGGTGTGTGTGAACGAGAGGCAGAAGTTTAACTTTAAGGCATCAGGTTCATCCCCAAATATAGGCTGTGCACAGGAGCCATATTGGGTTTGTGTGCATATTGTGAAGCCCTAGCCCAGAGTGAGAACCCCCATCTTTCTGTACTGTCGTTCCTTGAAGTATTGAAAAATACTTATATTGAAAAGGTTTGAGGTTTAATCTGGCGATCAGCCAACTGAGATGCAATTAATTTGTCGCACTCCTGTCTTCCAATTCTACTCTACACCTTGAATGCATGCTGGCATAAACACGTCCTGTCAAGCAGAATATCTGTGCAAGAATGATAGTTTCTCTCCTTTCAAGCTTTCACAAGCCACTATTATTAGTCTGGGAACTATATGATAAAGAGATGCAGTGTAGGTCTGTGGTAATATGACATGAGCCAGCTCTAAGGTAGAAGGTGGAGATATACATCTTTTATGTGTTTTGTGTCTCACTAGTAATTGGACCTGTGTGTGTGCATGTGTGTGTAGAGAGCATGCTGAGGACAGCCAGCAGCCCAGACAGCCTGCGGTCCCGGACCCCCATGATCACCCCGGACCTGGAGAGTGGCACCAAGCTGTGGCACCTGGTGAAGAACCACGACCACTCGGACCAGAGGGAGGGAGACAGGGGAAGCAAGATGGTCTCTGAGATCTATCTTACCAGGCTGTTGGCCACCAAGGTATGGAGATCACATGCTTAATTATACGTTTGTATTCTGTGTTCTCCATCTTTCAGACTTAAATGTATAGTTTAAGTCTTGGTTGTAGAACAGTTAATAACTAATTTACAGTAATATATTGACTTGATTCGTATAGTACTTATACAGTATATTGAGCTAGTGGTCAAGGGTACAATCCCCTCATGGGCCACATGGGGGCAGTTGGTGGGCCGCATTTGGCCCGAGTGCCGCCACTTGAATATTCCTGCCCTATGGCATTGAAGGTAGTGTTTTTTTTTTAATTTGAGTTTTAAGTTAGCAAGCATTCTTGTAATTAACTATTACTTTTAAACATAGAAACTGCCATACTGTTGAACAGACCTTGTTTTACCAACAATTTCCTCCCCGTCTCAGTCCTGTTATTGACTGCTTGTGTAACATTCATAGCACGCTCCATTATTAAGGGATAAGGTAGGCTGTTTATTAGCCAAGGAGGGAGCTCCCAGCACGATTTGGGTTTGTTCATGCAACATAAATTTGCATATTTGTTATATGTGTTCCTGGCAGGCTTGCATTTACTGTAATGCATTTAAGTGAAATTAAACAACTTTACATGTGATAGTGTCTCTCACGGTACCTCACTATAATTTTACTACATACTGTATATATTGTTTATATAAATAAATGTTATGTATATTGAGAAATACATTTTCAATTTGTTTTTAGAAAAACAGTTTAGATTAAGTGGTTTGCTGAGATGGATAGTGAAGTGTAGTGTTTAAGTGTAGTGTTGAAAGTTTAAATATTAACTGGATAAAATACAGTACAAAACAATAGAGAGAAAAAACTGACATCTTCCTCTCACTTCACTCCCAATTGCGTGTGTGTATTTGTGTATTTTTTGTGTACTGTACTGTACTGTGTGTGCGTGTGTGTGTGTGTGTGTGTGTTTTGGAGGCGGTTAAAGATATAGGCAGCAGTTACAAGCATCCTGGGTGTTCAATTTTCCACTAGTAATGAAAAAAAATAAAAACAGAGGGATATAAAGTGGGCTTGTGTTGCAGAGAGAGAGAGAGAGCTTGGCAGACAGGTAATTTGTTCAGGGATCGGGGATTTGACCGTGCATGATAAAAATACAGAGAAGCAAATGGAATTCAGAAACTCATCTTGTCCCCAGTCCCAGTTTGACTGTCTATCTTTCTTTCTGTCTGATTGTCTGTTTGTCTGTCTTACACTACACACAGCTATCTCATCACTTTGACTCAAGAGTGGGATGCATTTTGTTCCACTTCTGTAATAGTCTGGCTGACTGGACATCAACACACACACACACACACACACACACACACAATCTTAGATTCTAACAGATAGAGAAGTCCAGGGAAATATTTTTTTCTCATGAAATTAATTTAGCTATATTTGCTGTAATTACTTTGTAGGATTGTGGTTGAACCAAAGCCCTCTCCAGATTCAAAGTTTTCAGCTATTGAGCATAGCTAGCTGGGTATTGACCCTAAAATGTACACTGCCAGGGTTATCAATGCTTGACATTAATGTATTAATGTCATTAATGCATTAATACATTAATTCATGTACTGCTTAATTAAAGCATTACAACAAAACCCCACATACAGTGACATTGTTGTCTCCCTGGGCCGTCCAACTCTCCAGGGTACATTACAGAAGTTTGTGGACGACCTCTTTGAGACCATCTTTAGCACGGCTCACCGAGGCAGCGCTCTGCCGCTCGCCATCAAGTACATGTTTGACTTCCTGGACGAGCAGGCAGACAAACACTCCATTCACGACTACGACGTACGACACACATGGAAGAGCAACTGGTAGGAATGGGGGGATTCGTATACATTACATATTTTTCGTTCTTTTTTGGTAATGTAAAATATGATTGAGTAGTTCACGGTGTACTGTATGCACATTCACTACATTGTATTTTGTTCATTGGACCATAGAACCTAAGTGTAGTGACAGTTCAATGTTAATGACGGTTATTTGCCGTTTGTCTTTAAGAAATACGGTAGATAATAATTATTTCTGTTCACATCCACAGTCTTCCTTTGAGGTTCTGGGTGAATGTGATCAAGAACCCCCAGTTTGTGTTTGACATCCACAAGAACAGCATCACAGACGCCTGCCTGTCTGTGGTGGCCCAGACCTTCATGGACTCCTGTTCAACATCAGAACACAAGCTGGGCAAGGACTCTCCTTCCAACAAGCTGCTCTACGCTAAAGATATCCCCAACTACAAGAACTGGGTGGAGAGGTGAGAGTTAGACCTCATCTGAGCTTGACATTTAAAAGCCAGCCAACAGTCATATGTGAATAATGATAATAACTGATTACTTTTTATAGTCTTTTACAATTTAACACAAGCTATGGATTACTAGCCTGACTCCGCACTAATTGCTCTCAGCTATAAAATGTTTTCTGGCATTATAGTCTGGAAACCCTGTTTGCATGAGTGTTTTCACAGGCTCCCTGCTGGCTGACCAATAAGGGTGGGTTAGTGATATGTTGTTGATGTTATGGCGTTTTTTGAGATGCTAACAGTTTTAGCAATGACGATTAGCTGTCCAATAATTTTAAAATGAACCTACTAGGCGTAGACCTCTGGAACCAAACGACTGTTAAGACTTCCAATGGAGCGTGGCCAGGCCAGTGAATATGCTCTGGTTACACCAGGCTAATGGATCGTGTGCATAAGATATCATCCACTCAGATATTGCTACATGCTATTTGAAACATCACCAGGTGAATTCAGGTGACACTGACATGTCTTCTATTAATTTCCCTGATGACATTCACTTTACACGTGAAATGAACGCAGAAGGATACAGGATGTGTATAGTCAATTTTACATTGCATTTACAGTAACATTTTCCCTACTATTTTCTAAATCAGTATTTGTTTTACTACCTACTGTAGTAAATTAGTTATAATTTCCTTTTTCTTAAGAAAGGTCTCTTCACCAGCCATTTCAGACTGCTTATCATGCCATGCTTTGGCCACAGCACAGAGAGTTTATTTGAGTTATTTGCGTACAGGGACCCCCAGGTCTTGACATTGTCTTGTCTAATGCTTGACCCTATGAGCATTTCATCTGTATAGTATTTTCTGCTGTACATCGATAGACTGTCTTGTGCCTGTGTGGTTTTCTTGTTGTGTGGTAGTGTCTTAATTAAACTGAAAGTGTTGCTAGGAATATTTCTAAGGTTCATTAAGCCAGAATTCCTCTATTAAATATGTGAAAAACAAGTTAGTTAATGTTGCATCATTCTGGGTTGTAACCAATCATCTTTTAGCTATGCCTCCACCTCCCAGGAGGATAGACGGTCAAATAATTGAATGTTAAAAAAGGGCAGCGCCAACTGAACTGAACATTTTCGCTTGAAGGGAGAAAAGTCTGTCCACAATTATAAGAATTAGAATGTTATGGGGCGTTTAATTGTCAGTGCTCCCAATCCGCATAACATTCAATGCCTGTTAAAATGCCTTACACATTTATACAAAACTACACTATGAGTATCATTTTCATTTTGATGGCAACTGTCAATATTCTCACAATTAACAGTGGCTAGTGAGTGGATAGTCTGGGTCTATACTATAGTATTATTACATTACTTTGAGTGGAGCGAAGGTTTTTAATTGCTTAGCAACATGTAAACATCAAGTCCTCCTTAGACAACATCTCCAACATGGTGCTGCTCTGACTGCATCTTTGGCCTTCATGCAGGTACTACTCTGACATCTCCCGTATGCCAGTCATCAGTGACCAGGACATGAGTGCCTACCTAGCGGAGCAGTCGCGGCTGCACCTGAGCCAGTTCAACAGCATGTCGGCCCTGCACGAGATCTACTCCTACATCATCAAGTACAAAGACGAGGTGGGACAAGGAGTTTGTGGAAATACATGTATCACATCGTTATGTATCTTCACGATCACGTGGATCAGAATATACATTCAGTATGCCCAAAATGTTTTAGATTTCATTATGTATGATTTTTATATTCTGAATGTCTTTTCTATCAAGCTAACATACTGTCACAGCAAGCCATTATGGCAATCCTAAATGTTTCCCGGGCATAATATATTCCCATCAAATATAATCAGGCAGTGATTTAAATGTATACATTTAGCTTGAATTTGCTTTAGGTAGTAATACGTTTAAGTGATTTTGAAGCTTAAAGGAGTTTGAATCAAGCGGTCAGAAATAACTGTTATAAAAACACTGAAGCTTAATGATGTTCTATCCTTGAGAGAGTTCAAAACTTTAACTAAGAACTGTGTAACCGAGGATTGTAACTGCTATTCGTAAAATTGATTTTTTTTTTTTATATATCTTTTGTAACGGTGTGCCATCCTGGCCAGGTCTCCCTTGAAAAAGAGATTTTTTAATTTCAAGGGACCATCGTTAAATAAAAGTTAAAAAAAAATAAATAAAAAGATTTCCAAGATCAGATTTTCCACAGCCATAAAATAGTCAAATTAATATTGTGCTTTATTCATAGGTCCACCACATTTTGGAGGGTGTAATTCCCTTTCTTATTTGCCTTGACTAATACTGTGAGGCAATTTGAATTCAATTACACTGATAACAAATCCACATTTACTCAAAAGCTTGTGGGCATTATGACCATTAGGGCTCCCATTTAAGCAAAGCCGAAGACATTTAGGCATTATCAACTTAATGGACATAGATTCAATTTAATATTTTGTCCTCCATTTGTTGCTGTACAGTTTAGAAATGAATATCACATTTGAAACTGGTGGAACTTCAATTGTTAAAAGTATATATTTAGGCCATGAGTTTCAGTACATTATGGCTGAGGACATGTGTAGTATAGCAGCTAATACTGGATTGGATGGAACTAGCGGTTTATAATATCCTTTAAAACCACTAAACTCTTTCAAAAACAGCAATGTGCGCACACACACACACATGCACATGCACACACACGCTATCCTCTCATTACCACCTATCACTCAAAGCCTATAGTATAAGTTGTGGTGAGCACTATGTGTCTGCAGATGTCTCTGTTAAAGCCACCAGCTCCCCCTTCATTAAGGCCTATTATCCAGATGTTAGCAGCTGCTACAAAGTGCTTGTCGCTGTGTCACTCACACACACACACACATGGCCACATATAAACACTATATGAACACTCACACACGTCTATGTGCACAGTAGTACTCTAAAATGTGCACACACACACACACAAGCTCACTTTCACAATGACCGTCAGCATGTATTTCACACCGTTCTGAACGACCCCTACAAAACACCTTCCCTCACAACCCCTATTCATGCTCCACCTCCCCCCCCCTTCCCTTCCTTCCCCCCGCCTACACAGGGACAGGGTTCTTTTAGAACATCACCATTAAGGGGAGAATAGGGCTACATTTAGCTATAGGGGGGGGTCTTCTCTTTGAGCAGTGTCAAGGATTGGATTGAATAATGATATTGCGTTGTCTCTCTATCCTGTTCATCCTGCCCTTCACCTTACATGTTCATTTTGATTATAAGATCGTCAGAAAGGCGAGTTTTAGTGTGTTTGTTTTAGATGGTAGATGGAAAGAAAATATCCAATCCTCTCTCATCATTGCACTGTGTTGCTTCCAGTACATTATACACACGCTTTCCATTTATGCTTTTTTACTTATTTGACGTTTTTATTTTGGATTTCACATTTATAGTTTTCATATTTTTTACCTTTATAGTCAGAGTGGCATGACTACAGTATCTGGACTGCAAATAAATCAGGCTTCTGGCTATTAGCAGGCAAATGAACTTCAATAAAAAGTTTAAGATGGGTAATTTGAATTTGAGACACATTTTTTTCTCACATGTATTCAATTTACTACAGATAATTATTTGTAACATTTGTCTGATCCTCCTGTTTAACTGAATCTGACGCTTTTCACTAATTTCCATCTCTACCCATCCCCCAGATTCTCTCGGCGTTGCAGAAGGACGACCAGTCTCGCAGGCAGAGGCTACGCAGCAAACTGGAGCAGGTCATTGACACCATGGCCCTAGCTAGCTGAGAACCAGCCAATCCCACTCTCAGCTAGCTGAGGAATGGCCAATCAAACACGTCTTTCCCGACCGCCTCCGACACCTATGACCGCTTTTGACGCTCTGTCTGTGAACTCTTGACCCTTTAGCCCTTGCAAGAACACAGAGCAGACAGACTGCAAGGCCACAAGGACACCGTAGCACAGTGGAGAGAGTGCAGAGTTAGCTTGTAATTAAACGGAGGCTGGGTCGGCTATGTTGTGAGCCGCCGGTCCAGTCCATCCAACCAAATCAAGTGCACCCTCCTCAACCTCATTTAAGACCTCATTGGACCTCACCTCAGGAGAGTGTTTATTCTCACCCAACCCCTCAATTCACGTAGAATGTTATACAGCAGTGTCATCTAGCTACAGCCATTAATCAGGTCTGGTAAAGTAAGTGGTGAACTAAATTAAATGAGCCAGTTACACAAGGTTACATCTAACCGGCAAAGCTATAAAACAACAGTCAAGGAGGACAGCAGAAGCTGGGATAATGTTACAAACTGAGGAGAAAGGACTCTGTAGAAGAAGATATGTTAATTGATTCTTACGTACTCCTCTGTTGATATTACCAATCTTTGCTCTCTCTCAAATGGGGCTCCACTGAAGACTGAAGCAAGACATTTTGACTCTCTTTGTTGTCGCGCCGGGTTCTATTATTGATTTGTATAATTTTTGTTCCTCAACTGCCTACTCTGCCCAGTGCTGTGCCACTTGTGTTACTGCTGAATTTGCACAATTTACAACAAAGCTAAATCAAAACAGAGAAGAGGATATATGAATATATATATAGATATAGATATATGATCACAAACTTTCTTTCTAAACGAAAAAGTTTTCCATTTTAATGTACAAAAAAACTTTGATATTTCAGAGATGAACAATTAAGAAAACAAAAAGGAAAATCTCGTCATGTGCCATGTTTAATTTGAATGTTGTTTAGTGAAAATATGCTTTTCTGTTAGAAGACCTGTGCTATGATAAAACGTGAAAGTACAAAAATAGGTAAATGGCTAAATATATATATATTAGACACAATTACAGTATATCATTCAAGTCTTACAGGCCTTTCCTGTCCTATGGTTCTAAAGGTACCAGACATATACATTATGTCTGTAATGTACACCTATGAGCCAACCAACCTACAGTTACTTTAGAGAAACCAAATACAAGGCTTGGTTCTTCAAATCTAACCTGTTCAGTGACCACCATCTTTGAAAGCCAGCCTCAAACAATGGCAGTAAACTACTAGTAAGTAATCTTGTGAATCTTGTTTTCATGAGCCCTTTTGTCTGAAACAACAGTTTATAAGTGCCATCTGAAATCAAGGCCATCTTTAAGCTGACAAGAAAGTGAACCGTATTGTCTTATTTGTTTTCTAGTCTGCAGTGAAGATGGAAAAGCTATTGAAAGTTTTCCTTTTTTTATGTGAACATCTGTGGTGTGACAAGATAATGAAATGTAGCTAAATCTATGAGTGTTTTTGTAACAGCTGAAGGTATTTTCTGTTTGTTTTCTCATCCTGTGTTTTCACAGAAGAATTTGTGTTTTATTTCCTCCAAATATGTGCTGACCTTTATTTGCATACCTTGCTTAACCCCTTTTCTTTGGCGCTCAAATAGGTACAAAGGGTAGTTATGAAGTCTTGAGAAACATGGAAAACACCAATTATTATAGTAACCATAATTCTGTTTTAAGACCAATGTCTGACCTAACAACAGAATGTATAAGCTCAGCAACTAAGCTTCCTCACCTGTGAGATATTATATATACCCACTACTTGTCACTGTTTTGTGTAAGGTTTACTTTGCAGGTTAAATTAATCAAATCAAATGCTAGACACTAGATTTTTTACAGTAACCAGAACAAAATGCCCTTGCAAAAAGGTATTATCTCACATAGAGCATTAGTTAAGATGAAGAACATTTTACCTTTATAGGTTCCCATTTAACAGCGTTAAGTAGACTATTTCTTAAGAAGCAGGAACTTATGGTGGAGCATGTTGGGGGAAATGACTTGTTTGCATAGTATATGTCTCGAGTTCAGGATGAGTCTTTTTTCCCAGCAACTTGTCTAATCAGCTAAATGAAGTCAAAATCCTGGTGTGCTTACAAGGAGCTTAAATAAGAATGTGGTCCATTTCACAAATGTAATGTCACGATCCAATAGCAAGCCATTGGGATGCAACTTGGTTGACTGGTTTCCACATTTGTTTCAAATTATCGTCAAAATAAGATTGTATTAGTATTTACCTAAACATGAGCTGTATTTTTACACAAGTACAGCAAACCACAACAAAATATTGTTTTTAATAGCAAGCTAATTTAGCAAAGTCATAACATTATTGGAAGGGAAATTGATCATGCAGAACAGTTCATTCCCATTTTTCCCCAAAATGGTAACCTCTCTATATATATACTGTTAGCACAGTCTAGATGTAAAGTAACAAACACATGTTGAGGTTGAGTTTAAAAAGTGATTTTGCACTTCCTGAAACCCCCTTTACAGCCACTGTATAACTGCATACTGTAGTTGTACAGTATAAATATAGGCCTAAACTAAATAGAACATCCTGTAGGCCTGTGTGCTCGACACAAGAGTGGGACTCATCAATAAAAACCACTCGTATTTACAGGGTAAACCGACAAACCAGATTGATGACCAAAGTTTTTTTAGAACACGAGGAGGTGAACTCCTTGAGATCACAATCCGTTTTCTTCCATTACAGTATGTTGTTACTTCCATATAACTTCCATATATATCCTTCCATAGGTCATTTAGGGTGATTTTAATGAGCCATCATAGTCTTCCATGCGCATCTTTACGATTTACCCATTGAATATTCCATGTGTTTTGTGTTTGCTAAATCTACAAACTGATATGTACGAGGTCTCATCACTGCATTTTGTTGGAGTTAAATGGCCCAGACTCCCATAAGGTTCAATTTAGCAGTCTCAGGATGTTTATCGTGCATTTAGTTGTCTGGTACTCAGTGTTTTCATTTCCTCTTTTACTGGTGTTTTGTAAAAATAGTTTGATGATAGGGAAGAGTGGAAATTCTTATGTAGAGACCCATAGGACTGCTCTTATAAGTTGTAAATACAATTCCAGCAGTACAGTACTGTATGTTAAGAGGGCATTTGGCTTTCTGGAGCTTTGCTTCTCATTTGTTATTTCTACTTGTCTTGTTTGCTGCCTGCCCACTTGTTGGGTGAAGATGAAAAGGCTTTGAAGGCATCACATCACATTGCCTGGCACCACATCATTTCTCATTCCGTTGCATCTGCAGTAGTGCTTGCCTGTCTGCGCAAAACCAGAGATGGAGATAGAAAAGCGCAATTTGATTTCAAAAGGTCACGAGGGAGCGATTACTGGTGTGCATCCGATTCACTACTAACTTTCACCGTGCCTTGTCAAGCCCCCTCCCCCTGCACCCCTTCACTTCTGCTTGTACCTCATTTGCTGTGGACCCACATGCCACTGGACCTTAAAGTCCCTATATCCACCAACACAGGTGTTTTGAGTTAAAGTTGCTGATCAGAGACCTCTTCTCAGGACTGTATGGGTGTGTTTAGACCCCACTTGTTTGACATTTCTTTCACTCTTTAGTGAGTTATTTACGCTTCAGTTAGGTTGGAACAACGTACACCTTGTGATTGGTTCTTTGCAGCATAGCGCTGCCCAAAATCAACACCAGAGGTCTTACCATCCAAAATTTCACCTGTGTTAGTGATTCATTCATTCCCACTCTAAGGTATTCCTTCCCCCTCTGAGCTCTAATTCTCATCATTGTACTAGTAACCTTCTCTGATACTGGTTTAAAATTATTTTATTAAAATAAATCTGTGGTGTAATTAATAAAAAGAAAATAAATTGTTTCTTTCTCAGTGTGTTACAAACATAGAATCAAATGAAAAAGACATTAACACAGATTACTGAAAAGAAGGAGAATAAAAAAAAGTTTTAATACTTTATGAATTCTGATACCTTTTTAAAAGTTTCAGACTTGAAGCTGCTGTGACAGGTTTTGGCTGTTTCACACCCGTGTAAATATTCTGCTCTTTCCTATTTTGCAGATTTATTACGTGTAAATAGACGCGCATCAAGGAGAGATTAAACATGTTTTTTTGCTAAATCTGGCTTGTCTTTGATGTTTTTATTTTCCTGGCTCTATCCCTATGAATGAATTTTGAATTTCAATGTATAAGTTTGGAGTTTGTATAATGCGCATGTCACAAGTCACTTGAAAGCACAAGGCAAATGAGCCATATAATCCATCGAAGGTTGCTCATTCTGTAAAATGTTTTATGTTTGAGCTGAATGACAGACCATTTACAATTACTAAAACAAAAAGGGACATTTTGACATTAAACAAATATATCTAACTTAAAGTTACAGTCCATGTATTTCCACTCAAATTCCAATTGAGGTATATATGTTGAAACCCACTGCCAGTACTACAGCTATAAGTAATCAATTTAAAACCAAACATCTTTGAGCAGCATGTGGGCTAATAGGGCTACATCATCAAACACCTTGATGACGGGACATGTCTGTGGTTTTATATGCCATGTTTCATATTTCTGTCTATAATTTTCTTGAATTGATAATCCATCAATGGGGAGGCCTATAGCAGGTGATAGCTCCTCTTAAGTTGCCTCTAGCATCTCTGAAAGTCTCCATTAAGGTTCCCTTCAGAAAACCTTTTATTAAAAATGTAGTTCTCTCCCCAGGGACTGAGGAGATTTGACAAGCAACCCATCAATCAAATTAAAAGTCCAATTACAATAACATAAATGTGGGGGTTAAGGGCCACCCCAGAGAAAATCTGCTCTTGATTTTACAGAAGCCGATCTTTGTTCTCTGTGGGATTGACAGGTCTTTATTATTCTAAGTGCCTTTTTCCTGTGACCTGTGGGGCCATTTGAGACGCCATCTTTTATTTCTCCCCAGCATGGAGAGGTCTCACCTCACACCAAGCAGGGATGTAGAATGAGGAGTGATGCAGTTAAAAGGATGACTTGGAGCATTATTTGGCTCCCTAGTCCTGTCCCATTATTCTCTCTTCCGCTCTTTATTTGCCTCCTGCGTTTCATATGGAAGTCACTGAAGGCACCGAGTGCCACGCATCACTTAAAACTACAACTTCAACACCAACAAAAGCTCCTCTGTCGACAATTTCTCCTTGTTGTGAAAAATCTTGTATATTTCTCCTGCTATCGTGTGCCTGGAGGGGCTTTTCTGTCAGTTGACCCTCTCCACTCCTCGTACACACTGGCTGCCTGTCTAGAGGTGCCCTCACAGAATAAATGGCCAAGTCACATTGACTCTTTGCCCCGCTGCTATCTCTCAGCTGGGGATTAAACTGAGATAACTGAGACTGCTGAGCGGAAGAGAGAAAAGTTGAGAGGATAGGAGAGGAGACCAAATGGATCAGAAGAAAGCAAAAGGGGTTGAAAGGAATGGGGAGAAAGGTAAGTAGAGCTCTTTCCGCTCACCTTTTATTTTCTTATTTCCTAATAAGGCCACATCCGTATTAACACAGGTACCTTTTAAGTGTACATGGACAAAAGGTTTTGGGCTGCACGGACACATATCTGATCTTCATTGCAACTTCATTGCAAGCAACAACCACACACCTGAGATCTCATTCATTGTCAATGTGAAGGCACAGTCGTTCGCTAAAGGTGAGTTGGAAGGTCTTGAATGTTATTTTTCAGGAAGCACTTAATTGTTCAGATAACTGTTCCATCATATACACTTGCTTGCACATGCCGTGGCCAATGACGTTTCTTTCTTTAATGGGCAGTAGTAAACTTGGCCAAGTCTGGATCTGTTATTGTACCATTTGTTTACTTCCCACCAGAATCTTACTCCCATTCTCTTGTACATAAAATGTGTTACACATTAGTTTGTGACTACAAACATGTTTGTCCTACTGTAGGCATACTGTACATTTGTTTGTAAACAGGAAACCTGTGAAAATAACATCCGTACGTACTCAGTCACCATTCTGAAATGAGTTTCTGGGGAACAACAATACATTGTGATCATAAACCATTTTCAGATGTATTTATCCACTTGAGAGCATTTTTGAAAAGCTCAATGTTCAGTGCTGGAAGATGTATAGTAGTTGTGTAGATGGAAGGCCAAAACTAAAAGATGAGTTTTCAAATTAAACCGTGGTCGTGGACAAGGCCTAAGTCGTATGGGGGCAGACTCTCAGCCATTTCCGTCGCTCAGGAAAGGATGGGTTAGATGTCTGGGGAAATAAGACAATTTTGTTGGATCAGGACATTTAGACAATCAAGCTCTGCTTTCTGTCAAAGCTGAATTCCCTCTGGTGATACAATGTACTAGTTGATTCTGTGTGTCAATAACACACATCACCAACAAATATCCTAATTCCTAGTAAAACATTTAAGGTGGGAGTATATGTAGGCTCAGTAATAGATATTTGTATTTTTCACTGTCTATGTTCAGTGGAAATGACAAGGGGCAACATAGACCATAGCATAATACAGCATGCATGCAGAATGGCAATAAGTATATATAAGATATATAGATATATAGATATACAAATACAGTATGTATGTACAGTACATACATATACAAACAAACTGTTTACATTCAGGATATAGTGTGCACGCGTGCACACACACATACCATGGCACTACAAACATGAATCAGTCTCCAGCTCATTGTGAAAGCCATAGCTTTCATCTTACCTGCTGAAATGGAATAGTGTATAGCATTTTTTTCTACAACTCCTGGGACTGTATTACTACCGAAAAGGCCATGAAAGTTTCAAAGAAGGCTGCTGTTGTCATGGTACAAGGATATTGCTGCAATTGCCATGGGTGAAATTGTTAGTTACACAGTCATAACGACGTACACTATAATGTCATTGCTTGACTTTTTATAGATTCTATCTATATTGATGGTTGAAAGTGTATGGCATTTATGGATGTTCTCTCCCTCTTAACATTGTTATGGAAACTATCTGTATCTGTTGTATAGGCATAACACTTATAGAGAATTAACTAATCACACAACATGTATAATTACATCAACAAAAAAACACTTTTTAAAACATAAACATTTGAATGGTCACTATGCTATTTTCACTAAATGTATGGAGTAAATAAGGAAGTAGACTAAAGAGGAAAGTTGAACAAACTTTGCTGTTAGCCTATGGTGTCCATGTTGTGTATGCTGCGATTCATAATGAACCACTCGTGACTGAATCACAGTGAATGCCTGTAAGAACAAGGCTGATTTTATGGACACTGTTGAAAATCAGTGTCCACTGTCGTTGCACAGGGCCGACATGGACCCACTCCAGCACCCCCAGAATAGCAGCCAGAAGGCATTTGCAAGTGCTCAAAGGTCTGATTGCGAGGGTCTGTCTGCCCAAGCTGCAAGTGGCAGTGCAGCAGAGGTACAGAAGAGAAATTGACGTTTAAAATTCAGCTTGCGGGCGAACTCAGGCTATTTTCACCCTGTCTGACCCTCAGTGAGCCTGCCTGCTCTGCTCTGAACTGTCCCCGCCGGGCATTTACCTCACCTCTCCCCTTGTTAGCTAGCACGTCATCCGCACACTTTAATCATCTCTACCCCTCCCTCACAGAAGCAGTGACAGAGAGCAAGCCTCGCTATGCTAGTGGTCACGCATGAAATCTATCTAGCGTCTGTCTGTCTGTCTGTCTGTCTGTAGTTTTCTTTTCATGTCATCGTTTAATCTTTCTCCAATCACTGACAGTGGCCAAATAGGCTAGTAATGTGATACCTTCCCAAATAATGGCCAAAATCATTAATGCCTGGCCTACCAGGCAGTAAGTGTACGTTTATGAGCATCCATGATGAAGATGTGTATCCCTACCTGCTCTGTAATACTCATAATGTTTCTCACTATAAGTCACTTTAGATAACTGTGCTAAATCCGTCAATTAAAAGTGACTACAAACCCACACTTTTCCCCTTCACCCATTCACACCCCCTCTTGTCTTTATTCTTGGGATATATTACCATATTCTATACAGTATATCCATCAACGTTTCATATTGAACTGCTTACACTGCAGTAAAGTACTGCTGTTAGACAAATGGCTTTACTATAGTGTAGCTATACTGTAGCTACAGGAGGGTGAAATATTGATATTACATATATTTGTGTTTTGAACTTTTATGTACAGCGAGTTACTACCGTTAAGGTCAAATCATAAAACCACTTGTTGCAAATTGACCATTGATTGGCCTAACTTTTGAATTAAGATACTACAATTGAAACCATGAAATACTCTAACCTTCATCTATTACAGGCCTGTTTCTTCTCCCTCCCCGCACTGTTCCACATTGGTTCCACCTGTGTTCCCTGTCCTCATGTCTCATGTGTTTCACCCTCATTATTGTTATCCAATTGTCTGTCTTCCTTGTCTTGTTAGTTTCCCCCCAGTCTCTTGTCGATCATTGTCAATATAAGTGCCTGTACCTTGTGTTCCTGACTTTTTGACTAATTCAAGTTCCGCTTAGCGTCGTACATTTGGGTCCTACCTACAAATATCAAATAGCCAGTGTACAGCTTCAGATAACATGTCCATAGGCTAGATGTACATTTATAAGTGGCACCCCATAAGGCATAAAGGAATAGAAGGGGATAGGCTTTAATGACCAACAGTTTTTGTTTGTCCGGTCTCTTTTGTTAGGTTTCAATATATTCCCCCAACGCTGTGCTAATCCTCCATTATCTCTCTGTCTGTGTCTGACCGTATTCAAAGCAGCCTGAATTGAGAGGTCATATGATGCTAAGCACAGCTGAGCCCAGCTAAAGCATGTTAACAAAGAGGCATGAAGGTTTACCATAGTATCGTTAGATAATGGCAGCATTACAGCATTACAGCCACATTTAGCCATGTCCTGTCAATCACGTCTTAAATGACAATTGGATTTAGGCTGTAATAAAGATTATTTCAGGAAAGGACTGCATTGAAGACTACAGATCTTTTTAATAGTCTCAGAAAAAAAGCATCAAACAATCAATAACCACAGACTTGTTTCTTTGAGCACGGCCCATATTGCTTTTGAATAAAATCAATTTTGGGAAACTGCTCAGAAACAGAGCGAGTTGATGTTCTTTCCAAAACAATTTCAAGGCTCATATGAATTGGATGTCACTATGCTAGCTGCCCAAGCACTGTACAAAGGAATGATCGACAGACAACACAGGTAAAGGCAGGGCAACATTGTAATACTAATTCAACAGATCCCATCAATATATGCTATTTAACATTTAGAATAACTTACAGGTGTGTAGACTATTATATACAGGTGTGTGGACAGGGGTTAAAATAGTACAAGTGTTTTATTAAACCCTTGACTTCCTTTACATAATACAAACATGCTAATGAAATCTTTGTATTGTATGCTGTATTTATTGAACCAAATTGAATAGGTTGTTAATAATGCTGGTCGAAGCTAGCTAAACTTGCAGATAGTCGTTCACACACACAAACATGCCAGCTGGACTAAACAGTTTAACCATTTAACAATGCTAGTTAAATAAAAAAGAGTGTGACCCAAATCAAACCTTTTGGGAGATGTTCAGGTAAATTACACAGCATCTCCATACAGTACAGAGTGTACAACCAAGGTTACTGGTACCATAATCTGTACAGTGTCTGGGTTAACGGGCCATTTAACAGACTAGCGCAGGGCCAATACTAAACAGAGCTGGGCCTATATGCAAGGCCTGCAGAGATGACTTCACTGCACCAGACAAGGTCAAGGCACAGAGAATGTGGATTTGTCACACTGATTAGCGGACACACAGCTCAAAGCTACAACTAGCCACCAGCCTCTCACTCTATATATACACACTATGCAAGTAGAGAGAGAGCCAGAAAACACAGGTTAATGCTGGTCAGACAGGTGTGGCTGTCAAAGGCTAAGGTTAAATGCTCTCCGATATAGTGCTAGCCAGAATAACACACAGGACAGACTGTCCGACAGCATGGAAATAAGGCGTGACAATTAGGCCGATGGGAAGATAGCATTTTCCAGAGCACGTAGACACTGAATGAGATGTTTTTGACTTTTTAGGTTGGCTTGTTATTATTATTATATTATTATTGACATCGGTGCTTTTTGTCTTGCAGCACTGATGTTGTGAAGAGATGTGAAACAAATGAGTTATTTGCCATAACATCGGAGCTCGCTTCATTCAAGGCTTTGTTTGGAAAATGTCATGGAAATGGCTTTTAGAAGTTCTTAACAGTATACCAGACGTCTTGAGTTCCTCAACCCTCCCCACTCTAAACCAGCGATATCTGGTAGAGGGTGATGCCATAGGCATCTTGCATCTCACCGTGAGCTCTGCTCTTCAAAATGTGACTCACCTGGTATTTTTGACATTCTGTACTGGCCTTGTTAGATGTAAAGTAGGCCCACCATAACTCCTCAAACTCCTACAGTAGTACAATGGATTTGGGGTCCACTGAGCATGAATATCAACGTCTCAAATATCCATCTATAGCAGTTTGGGAAGAAGCAGGAGATTTGTATATTTCCATCAGTACAGCCATTGATATAGCGGTGCATAACCGAGCACATCTCACTTGGGTAATGGAAGGTCAAAAGGCATTTTTGACTAGTGTCCACTAGTGACCACTTTGTTTATGTTGCTATTTACAGAGCTGCGTAGAAACACTGAATTATTATTTTAGCTCGCGCACAGAACACTGAGGAGATATTTGATGAAGCCATGTATGTGGTATAGCATACGCACAAAAACATTATTTATAAAACCTTAGTGTGCACATGATTGATCTCTATGCAAAGCCTGCCTATTTAGTCCACATAAGTGTTGCCTGTCTTCACTACGATTCACAGTTTGTGTTTTAATTTCCTGACTATATCCTCATTTGTGCTATAGTATTGTATACTGTGAAATTGCATGATAATAGGTGAGAATACAGTACTTATTGTACAAATGCAGTGAGATTACATTTAAGAACAAATTCAACATTTGCATAGTATTACTCTATGTATTGCTTATAAGGTCGTAAATGTGTGAAACATAACACATTAGATAGGATAGGGAGAGAACAGAGTTGGTGAAGTGATGTGTGATATGATAGTGATCACATTGTCCCTTGAGGATGTGATCACAGTAGCTTCTGTAGCCGAAGTGTGACTGGTAGCGAAGCCATTCAGCAATCAACACCTTGCTGGGGGAGGAGTACAGCACTCTACAGAGAGACCAAAGCTACAGTGACCTTATGCTGAATGAGCCACACATTATGCTTGATGAAAACCCATTGCTTGGGTGGCATAGGGGTCTGCGCAACGTTATGAGAAGCTTAGCATTCTGCTGCCTTAGTGCTGTGGGACTGGTAGACATGCATTCATGCATTCATGCACTCCGTTACGTTGCGCAGGATGTCATTCATTGCAATGTAGATTGTCACAACAGAGTGGAAACGCATTCCATCATACTTTCAATCAATCAATCAATCTTTATTTATATAGCACTTTTCATACAAATTCATGTAACACAAAGTGCTTCACACTA
>JAODOY010016674.1:3635-26314 GCA_025399855.1 Forbesichthys papilliferus | reverse complement strand
TATATATATATATATACATACATACATACATACATACATACACACACACTATGTATGTATGTATGTATAAATAAATAAATGAATAAAATAATTTTCTGAGGTACTGGGGGGGAAAAAAATTAGCCTAAACTAGCCGATGCCCTAAGCTGATTGACTTGCTATCAGGCGGCTATAGTTATATAATGTAAACCTGCACTGTTGTTACAGAAGTTCAGGAAAAATAAAAAAATAAGCTTGCTTCCTGGGAGACGCCCCAGGATTGAGTTATAAAATCAGTGTTAATGTGATATCACATCAACAAAACAAAAATATAATAACATAATACATTTTAATGATGGTAGGGACATTGAGAGACAGCACACCAAAGACAAAACAAAAAACTATCGGCCTCATTGTACGTACTACATAAGTTAGTGAGCGCAACGTAAAAGTGAGCGCAGGCAGAACGCAGATAGCGCACGCTGCCTGTGCCATCGCATTTTACGTTTGATGTACTACATTTGCGACTGAACACGTAATCTGCGTTTGGCACCACCCTATTAATTTTTCGTTAATACGGCGAGTAGTCTGGTCTATATGTTCCAGCCATATCCGTAAATTGTGGTGCCTGAAGGCAATGGAACAGCAGACTTGGTGAAAGAAAACAAGTTTAACGATCATGAAGTAGGCTACAATTTAAATGAAAGAAGTGGAATAAACATTTATTTTAACAGCACACAAACAATCAAATCCTTCAGCACATCTTTCCATTGCCTGTATTCAGTGGCGCAGGAAATGTTTTAAGGTGGGGGGGGATCTGAAATGTGACGAAATATGTCTACATTTTAAGCCTGTACAACTATGCTTTTAGTTATTAAAACCAAATTAAATACTGGAGTGAAATCTGTCCAACCCCCGCTCTCCCACGTGAAGGACAAACACATTACAAGTTCGCTACCAGAAAGTTAATATAAATAGCCAATCGAATGTGTTGAAATATTTGAGAGTATTATTTATGTAATTTATGGTTGTAGCGTGATTGTCTTGACATCGTTACACATGGTTATGGCAGACTAGACTACTACACTGGTCAACATGCCAACATGATCACTGGTTAACAATACATGCCATTATATAGCTCCCTATTAAAAAAGAAGCAAACCGCTCTGAAATATTCCCCTTCCAAGAATGGTCAATGAACAAACAAATGCCCAGGGGAATTGTCAAGCTTTTAGGGGAATTGCAGAAATGGTACACATTTTTGACTACACATGGTTTTACAAGCCTAAGAGGGAGGTGTCGTATTTTTTGCTTTTCTGAAGCCAAAAAAGCAAGAGGAGATACCAACATAATCACAATAACAGGACATCAAAGGTTTTTGATGATCCAAGACGAAAACTAACTTTACTGTATAGTACAGTAAAGTTTCATGTTGTGCGATTATGAGATCCATATTGATGTGAGACAAATCCTGGTGCTAAACAAATGTCTAAAGCAAGCCAAGATAATAAAACTAATGGAAGTCATAAATAAACATTATCTTTAAATAAAACAATGTAGGCTCACTTACCCTGTCATGTAAGGATATTGCTGTTCCTGTCCGACATGTAGTCTAGCCTACATGTTTGTCATTCACGTGAATTGTCAAGATCATGCATTGAGACTGGTGGAATTATAAGATAGTGTAGTCTCAAAATAATTTTGTATTTCTGTCTGCTTCTCTCTGATATTTCAGAATTATTATTTGAGAAATGTGCTATTCCTTTGGAATACATCAAACACCATTAGCCTACATGACAGGTGCAAATAGCTTACTTTATGCATGCCTATAGCAACAACCAAGGAGGGTGAGGCATTGAATAGTGAATAGTGGACTTGCCAATGCTGGTAGGCTTATGATGGTCATCAAAGTAGGCAAATAAACAAATGTAACTTGAGTTAGGCTACAACGGACATGTTTTGGTTTTTTTTCTCAAAAGTGGGGGGGACGTCCCCCTACCGCCCCTGCCTGTGTTTTCATCTTGCTCTAGATTCACCTGCCGTTGCTTGCTTCTCCTGTTCAAAGAAACGCACTAACTGGGATAACACCTGCTTTTTAGAGGCGGTTAATTTTCACAAAACCGGCTTGCACTTTGTACTGCAGTTTTCATACATTCAATGGAATAGCTAATCACTCTCTTTGCGCTTCTCCTCACATATTTTTGCGGGACACACCCAATCTCCCCACGACCCTCCCATGAATGCATTATGCATGAATAGGAAGACGCAACTTGCGGTCCTTTGTTTATACAGTATTAAGAGTTTCACTTTTCCACAATAATCTAGTTTATTGAGATGCGCCTGTACATGTGCTATAACAAAGCATTGATAAGATTCTTTATCTTTACATGGCCACAGTGCAGCACCTGCATGTCCTCCAGCCATGCACATAATCAGCTGTTTCTAATGAACAGATTTGTTCAGCTGGGTGGTGAAACCATGCAGGCATGTACTGTACATAAGCAGCTGGTTGGGTTCATGCCTGCTTGGATGACTCATGAGAAGAGTAGATACATGTGTTGTTGCAGTTCTTTCAGGGGCTTTCAAGATATCACACAGGAAATCCAATTATTGGTCCTGTCCAATTGAGCTCTTTGATTGGATGATTAACCATTTGCCTTTCATTTCTAGCCACACCCTTGTGCCTGTGTTGCACATGCACACGCACGCTCACACACACAGTGGAGAATGTGAAGATCAATAGCATAACCCCTTAGTCGCCCACGCTCGCTCCCCCCTCCTGTTAAGCTCCTATTGTGTGTTCCATTAGGCTCTGTACTGCTGCATGCACCGCACGCGCGCTCACACACACACACTCATACATGGGCACACACACCTCCGTCGCTGCTCTTCATCTCCTGTAAGACTTGTCTTCCTTTAAACCAAGACCCTTGATGCTGGCCTGCTGGCCCACAGATGCCCCTGTGTCCAGCCCAAGCATTGTGAGACAACCTATGACATGGAAACTTTAATTCGGTGTAGACGGGGCATCTGTGGAGCCCTGCTCTGTGCTGGCTCACAGTCATAGAACCACAATCAGCAATCCAGTGGCATTTAGCTGTACGTTTTCTCCACCTGCTCTGGGTTGGATGTTACAGGGCAGGATAGGATTCCCAGCTAGAATGTCCTGGGTTCAAGCCCTATAATTACTGTACCTTTAAAGACCATCTGTCTTTATGTGGAATGCTTGCTAATTTCAAACTTAAATCAAAGCAAAAGCACCCTTCAATGCCGTAGGGTGCACCCACAGAAGCTCTGCTCCACACATTGGAAATGCATTGTGAAGGCATAGGGCATTGTTGTGACAGGAGTTCTCCACTTTGTTTATGTTGTTATTTACGGAGCCATGGCTGTGTAGAAGTACCAGATTCTTTTTTCATCACTCACAGAGAACTGTAAGATAGCAGAATGCAAGGAGATATTTGGTGAAATTGACAAAAAGTGTATTAGCTTACAATTAGCTTGCAATAGGCCATAACTTTAAGTGTTCTTGAGCAAGATGTCTACCTCCTGCTAATATTTTGCACTCAACATCAAGCGATGTTGAAAGTTGCTTTGGATAAAAGCATCTGCTTAATGGTCTAATTGTAATAACATAACTGCACCCCACATAGGGCTTGAGATGCTATCCTGTTACAAAGTAGCAAAGTTGTCTGTCTGTTATAACCTTTGTCTATTCTGGACCAAACTGCAGTGCTCACCAATGTAAAAAGACTCACACCCTGGGTACAAAGTGCCAATACCATGGCAGGCCTTCAGGGTCAGGTGAGGAAGGACACACTCCTAGCACAGAGCTGTTAGATTAAAGCTGGAACTCTCCCTTTCTTTGGCCCTGACATCAAAACCTCTCCAGGTGAACAGCTGCACTCCAGGAAAGAGCCTGGCTATAGCTCTGCCTATGTTCACATGTATAGTTAACTGACAGCCAGCCTCAGACGTCTGTGTGGATTTGAAGTCAGCTTAGTGTTGGATAAGGTCCAAATGTGTGCCTCTATCAGCAGGCACAGCCAATACCAGAAACATATAAATATTAATATATAGTTGACAGTGAGGGATTGAGGTCATGGTCATTTCTAAGTAATGAAATATATACCTTCAGCTTTGAAAACTACAGCATACAGTATAATTAATATGTGTGCCTCATGCAACAAAATGTTTGTATATCTGAATGTTTTCTTTTAATTTTTATATTTGCTATGCACTTAATTCCACTTCTTTGTCAATAAGTTATTAATTAGGCTCATGAATTTGCATTATTGACACTTACTTGAGCACTGCTGTAAAAAACATGTTTTGTAACATTGTTTTGTTACCACATATAATATGTAGACAGAAGCAACTTTGTCTGTAACAAGCTTGGTAGCATGTTCTTATCTTATACTGATACTGTTATTAGTGATAACTATTTAGTGGTCAATGAACGACTCACTCCAAAAATAAACATGCCCTATTTTATTTTTATTTTATTTTATAGTCTATTAGGATTATCTTTCCACATTTCTAACAGGGTATTTTAACAGGGCCTGCAGGTCATTTGGAGGTATTGCAGCTCTCCGATAATTTCAGAATTTGTAATGTTAGGAAAAAATCATTAAACAAGATGTTTTGAGTATTGCCTTCTATATAGGGATTTACTTAACATGTTGGAGTACATGTAACATGTACACATACATGTACATGTTACATGTGCATTAATGAGCAAGACCAGTGTGAGGCATCTCAATGTCTACATTTCAATGAAAAAGCATGTTCTAGTCCTAGTTCTAGTTCAGTTTGTTGGCGTTGTCTGAAGAAGAAATTCAATTCCTGTATTTGCTGTGCAGTGCCACCCTACTGTATACACTAACACTCTGAAGATAGGAAAACCTATAGAAATAGAATTAAAACTTTTAAAACATCTGACTAATCTTTAATTTCCCTTTTATTTATCTAGATTGTCATGGAATAAAAATGCATTGAAACACACATATGGAATACATATACATCATAAATATACAATACTGTAGACATAGCTTAAGCCTAGTCCTAAAGACTAAACGAAAACTTCAAAGATCTTGAAAGTTCTTACAGGACTATGATAAAAGTGGGATAAACTGAGCCTATACACTTCATTACTGTAAAGTAATCTATAGAATGTTCCTTCACTAGTCATGTATTCCTAAATTAAGTGTATATTTATGACTATTATAATAATAATAATTATTATTATTTGCATTAATATTATAATGATCATAATTTGTATTATTAATCTATTCAAACATTATATGCTGATTTAAATGGCTAATCTAAGATGCCAGAGGCCACACGCGATGCTTCTGCTCATGTTGTGCTCCAGTGGTTGCTCCCACAACACTGACAGACAAAGAGAAGCAGAGCAGCATTCCACACAGACCTTGTTTGCTAATGAGCAGGTAGACACACAGCCGGGGATGCACTGGCTGCAAATGCTAATGCAGAACACCTGAAGCCACCCGCACATTCATATTCACATGTGATGAGACTACAGCCCAGATGGCAATCACTCAGAAAACAGACACACACACACACACAGATGTGCACACATGTACACACACACACACACAGACACACACAGACAGCAGCCTGTCAACATCAATAGGAGGTATATGATTGCACCAGGGCACGGTACAGGACAGCACTGTGTTGTAAAAGAACACTTGTAATGGTAATGAATCTTTTAAACCCAATTTAATTGTGTCTCCACAAGCCTTTGGGCTTTAAATATTAATGTACCTGCATAATTTTGTTTCACTCAGTCGCATTCATGTGTATTGATGAGCCTTAAAATTGTCATTGTGTTCTGATTTCCTGATAGAATCAAAAACAATATTGGGATAAATAGATAAATGTTCTTAAAAAGCTGCCAAGCGGTTACTCATTAAAACGATATTATCCTGGGATAATATATCCGCATAAATGTTACATACTACACTACATGACCACTTTCAATTGTAACCCTGAGAGTCTGGACACAGTCTAGACAGAATCCCTCGTGAAGGCCTTTACTACTGCACATTACTACAATATGACTGAATGTGCTGTGCTCTGCAGTACGCTGCAGGCTGGTGCTGCTCACCATTCCTATTCCCAGAATGCTAACTGTGGGATAGATGACCTTGGGGTTTGCATGGGGGCAATGGTTCTACTGGTTTATTCTTCACAGTTAATGTGAATCTTCTGTCGTGTTAGACAATTGACCCATTGGTTTTGATTGACCAAAGACAAACCATTCTGCCTGCAGTGCTTGACTGTAACTTGTTCCAAACTGCTCATTGCAGAGTTAGACTCAATATACAGTAAATGATTACTCTAATAATGTTAATCTGAAATGGGTTTTTTCTCAAAGTATGATTAATGTCTTAAAAAAAACAAGTGCCTTATTAACATAATCTCCTTGAATCAACAATCTAATTTCTTAGAATAGAAGATGTATTGTACAGTGTACAGTTTGATTGTACAACCAATGTGTGTTTTCATATCAGAACCACATAAACACATCACAGCCAGCAAATCTAAATGTCATGTGAATATTCGTATGTTGGTTTAAACCACATTAGGCTCTGCATTAGTCCTTCCTCTCTTGCACGTTGTCCTTCCTTCCATCCCCCTCTGACTGGAAGCTCAAATAAGATCAGATAAGATGAGACAGGACAAGACCAGAGCTATTGGTCCCTGCGGGAAAACCCTCTGCCCTCCATTTCTTTATTTTAGTTTCCTGCTCCCTCCAGCCCAGCACATGTCACTTTGATTTCTCTCGGAGGTGAAACTCCTTTGGAAAAGTTACCTCGTTAACATCTGTCACTCAATCTATATTCAGAGCACCCTCGCACCACACATTGTTATATGTTTCTGTCTAATGCCAAACAGAGTCCATGGTGCTTTGGTCTCTCAGCGTATCACTGTGGACACTATATATGGACGCTGAGTAGTTGTGGTTATACCATATGGAGTCTGTCTGGAGGATGCATGCGCAGTAGATCAGCCTCTAGTCTACAAAGCATAGCTACAAAAAGCTGCACAGAACCCACACACACACTCTCTGATGACACAGTGCACACCACATGGACCCTGGAGAGAGAGTTTATCAGCATTAGGGGCATAGACAAAGGGATAGTTTCCCTTAGAAGAAAACAAGTGAACATGCACAGAATTACATCAGTTACTGCTGTAATAACCTCTGTGCTTTCTTTCACAATAGTGTGTGTGTGTGTGTGTGTGTGTGTGTGCTTTAGTCTTCAAAGAGAGCTCATTTGAAGCGATTTTTACACAGCCTCAGTTTCTCATGGCGCTTATCTGCTTCCATAGCTGGGTGACTTGGGATTAAGATGACTTCCTGCTTCTTATTAGGAACAACAAAGTGGCTCTTTGATATTCAAATTAAATTTCTTAATCCTCACAGCCCCATCAAGCCCCCCCTCCCCATTCACTCTCACACACACACACACACTACAACAACACCCCTAAACGCAGAGCATAAACAGAGGCCAATTACACATATTAGTCACTCCAACTGCCTCTTGGCCTCATCAGTGCTAACAGAGAGTGAAGGGAACCCCGCTCGAATGGGATGAATTACTTTGCAAATCACTGACTTTGGGAGGGATATTATCTCCAGCATTCACAGTCAAGCATTTTTCCATTTGCTAATTGCAAATGATGAAGTACCTATTCATAATACAGTAGTATTGTTGACATTTCAATTAGATATTACGATTGCGTAATTAACAGTAATTCACCTCTGGATGTCTGTTCACACCCCACATCTGGGGTTATACATTTTGGGCCTAATGAAGTATTTAATTACACTTCAGGTCAAGGTGAAGGTCCTCATGTTTGTATTATAGGTACAACATGAGAGGATACGGTACATATGACATAATCATGGATGGATGCACATACAGATGACCTCACCTCTCTTAGGTAGCAGGAGATCCCTCGAAGAGCTGCACCCATCGCTGTGGGGGAGGGCAGCTAGGGGAGAGAAGGAGAGGGGGAGATAGAGAGATGGAAGGAACGAAGCAGACAGGCAGAACAGCGAGACGGAGAGGAATGACAGAGCACATACTTATTTTTATAATGTTTAGAGACATCCTGTTCAAAGCTTTGCGCTGCGTAAACACAATGTGATGTGTTGTTGCACCGGAAAGCAGCTGAATCAGTGTGTGTGTGTGTGTGTGTGTGTGTGCGCGCACACGTGTGTGTACATGTTTGTGTGCCCGTGTGTGTGTGTGTGCATGTGCGTGCGTGACTATGGGTATGTGCGTGTATTCGTGTGCATGTGTGTGCTTGTGTGTGTGTGTGTGTGTGTGCGTGCGTGTGTGTGTGTGTGTGTTACCGGTGGAGGATGCTCCAGGCAGGTGTGGAAATATTTTGTCTGGTCGGGTTTGACACGCCTCAGAGCCACGCGGGACTCCCCTATGAACTCATTGTGAGTCAGTTTGTCCTCGTCACACACCGACAACCTGCCAATCACAAGGGAGAGGGCGGGCCAAAAGACAGAGAGGAGAAAAATAGATTTATTTCAAAAGAACACTATATACTGAGGGATACCTCAAGTCCCCCCCTTTCTCCTCTTCACACACCTGTCACTCATAGCTGTGGCGCTCAGCGTAATGCTGCCAAAGCTGTCTGGTGACAGGTGACAGGTACATTGGTCAGCCAATGTGCTCCTATGGGCAGTGTGTGTCCACAATCACTGATGTGATGTGTGCCTTGATGTGGCGTTGACGTTTAAGCGCTGTCAACTCATACCAAATTATGTTTAGACCTTGACCTGGCTTGCCGCTTATCGCGTAGTCAATAACATGATGTGTGACATGCACAGAATGTAAATACAGGAGAGGAGAATAATGACTTGCGTTTATCAGCAGCAGTAAAAAGCATACTGTATATCATTTAAAAGATTCATATGCATAGGCTATGTACTTTGAATATTCCAAGCAACCTGCTCTCCAGGGAGCTAATAAAGCGAGCTACCACTACGAGCTAACATCATTTTGCCATTGTTGGTTGCTAGGATTCGTGTGTGTGTCTGTTGGAGGTAGAGTTTAGAGACATTGTGCGACCTGTGTGTGTGCCACAACCAGTGCGGTGGCATGCGGCCTAGAGTTCACATCCATTATTAATGAGAGGGAAGAGAATGATGCTAGGGGGCTTTTAAAGGCAGACCCCTTCAAAGCCGAGCACATGCACAGCCGCTATAGGATCCTCTCCACACCGGAACATCCCACACGTGCACATAAACACACACACACAAACGAACACGGCAGGGGTCTAGACTAGATCACACCACACGCAACGTAGTCATCATGGGCAAGCTTCTTCCCCTAAGGCCTAAGCCGCTAAATGACTTTTCCACTTGTTTCCATATTGATGAGCGGGTTGTGGGGGATGCTACAGCAGAGAAGCCTAGGAAACACTTTTGCGTTGCCTGGGGAAAACGGTAGGTAGAGAACACATAGGTAATTTGATGTAGAAAATCTAAGGACAGTCCTCTCAGCCAGGTGTCGGTTGCTGCTAGATATTACTTCTGGAGGCAATACTGCCTCCGTTGAGAGATGAGAGGTATTGTTTAGAGAAACAAAATATGCCAGGGAAGCAGCTACACACCTGGTTGTATTTTTGAGAAAGGTAGGGTCTAAATTGTGGTAAGTTAAAACACAATTAAACTTCTGCTAAGACCTTGGCTCTGTATCTTCGTAATCTCATCATTATATCTTCTCGCTGACATTCGTCTACTTTGCCAATATATTATCACACCGTTCAGCTGCCGTTTTTCCTCAATAGCATACTTCAAAGTGTATCCCCTATGCCTAGACTGGTAGAACACATTCTTAACTTATTATCTTTGTTGTTGTTGTTTTAGAATTTCTATTTACTAAACCCTACAACAATACAATCCAAACAATTTGATTCTACAACTTTAGCTTGGCATTTTAGAAGTATGCGAATGTAGGTGAATTTTTTGTTATTCACCAAATATCTCCTTGCAGTCAACTAGCTTACTGTTCTCTGTGGGTGTTGGAAGCGTCCGCTCTGCTTCGCTAAAGATAGGCGCCGTGCTTATTTTTGACGGTTGCCACGTGCAAACCGCGCTGCTCAAATACAAAATACAATAGAAAGCTTGTGCAAAATAAAGTGTGCAGACTCTCGATCATATTTCACATGTATTTTTTGTTGATCTCACCAATACAACTGCCTTGCAGCGATCCGCATCTGAAATGCTCCCGGTGGAAATTGACACCTCGAGGGACGGAACAAACCTGCATCGGAGGCGGAACGCAGCGCTTATGCGCCCGCTGGAATCCTGGCATAAGTAATTCTCGAAAATGACTTTCAAAACCTTTGATGTTCCATTAGTGTCATGCCAGCATGTAGATTTATGTTCGAGGTGAGGAAGCTACTGTACAGAGTTGAGAGCTTAATCAAAGATCAATTGTGCTTAATGCTAATATCAATTGCATGACAGTACCTCTAAAGCCCAGAATTCATGCCTCTGCTCAGTGTATTTTGAAACATGAATAGGGAGGGGTAGAGACCACTGCAAGCAAATGGACATGTGTGGATGTGTTGTTTTGGTTTTAAATCAATTTGTTGTTTTGGATTTAAACCACAGCCACA
This sequence comes from Forbesichthys papilliferus, assembly GCA_025399855.1. Lineage (NCBI taxonomy): Eukaryota > Metazoa > Chordata > Actinopteri > Percopsiformes > Amblyopsidae > Forbesichthys > Forbesichthys papilliferus. The sequence continues at coordinate 15,658 of JAODOY010016674.1, read as the reverse complement.
ACCACCATTACAGTGCCTCGGTGGTTTCAACTAAGGGCATACTGTACATTTAATCTATTACGACAGGTATTGATGTAATTATACATTTATTTTATTTTCACACTTGTGGAAATAGCCATTCCCCTGTTCCAGCCTGGGCACTATCTGCTGCGCCTTTAATGGTAGCGATTATTTCATCATTGAAAGCTGGAAACATCCTGCTAGCCGTTAGCTATACAACCCCTACAGGGTCTGGATGGGTTCACATTAGCTGATGTCTTCCCCAGCATGTGTGCACCATCAACCTTAATAATATGTTAAAATACAGGCGCTGCTGTTGTCCGGCATTTATTGACTTTAATTGAGTGTCAGAGCAGAATGTCAAGGTGTCAATATAAATAATCGAAGAGGTTGTGACATTGACATTGTGTCATGTGACATGGATTGTATGTAAAGAATGTGTTTACAATAAAATTACATTAAATTGATGTGTGTAATGAAACAATAAACCATTTAAAGGTGTATGCGATGATGGACACACACACCTGAGAGTTTTTCTGTGCATGTCCTCCTCTGTGATGCCAACATAAGTGAGTGTTTCATTCCACACAGGGTTCAGAGAGTTGCGAATTGTCTTGGTTTTCAGCTTATTGGCCTAAAACAAGAGCAGAGGGTTTTAAAGTTCAGTGTTGAAGTACTCTTAGTGTTCTTTCATTCTCGTTCTCTCTCTCTCTCTCACCTTGCATGCCCCGGGCAGGAGATGCAGTTTGACATATGGATCAGATAGGCCATTGAAGTCCATGGGTTTGAGACCCTGCACAGGAAAATGTCAGTTCACATTTGACAGTTTCATTGGGCGCACACTTTAAAGGGGACAAATTATGCCCCTTTTTCACATCTTGACACAGTTCCTTGAGGTCTTAATGCAGTATCTGCAATACCACATATATTATTTATAAGAGCTCATTCCACAGCCCATTTGCACAAGCCGCTCAGAATCGTTTCATTTCAGTGACTTTTGCTTCAGTGCAAACAAGCCACTGCTCACCCTGCCCCATCTCCTGCATAGTGGGCTGATGTGCTCCACTGTAGCTTGGCAGCTGTTGAGCTGTTGGTTGCCAACACAACCTCTGACACAGCGGGGCAACCACTTTGAACCAGAAGCCAAAAGGTACGGGAGGCGGAATGTTATTGTTTGCCTCAATGACGTCGTGGGCAGCGGGGCAGTCACACACATCGTTACAAAAGGAACAGCATGGTGGAACAGGGCTGTGACGTTTTGATAAATAGAGCCACATGTACCCACAAGCACAGTAGTATTTAATAAATGATGGTTATAGGGATTAGCATACGCGTCTTTTAGTTAGTAACTTCATTGATGGTCTAACTCCCGGCACTCAGTGACATGAATGACGGCTGTTGCTTTGTAGCTGGCGCAGTGTATGTGTGGATGTTTTGCCTGTCGTCGCTGTAAGTCACTGAATATCATTGACTTTCCATGGTCTGGAAAGCTAGCTGCTAGTCTCTTCCAATGTGTGTGGGGCTTTATGCTATAGTGTGGTGAATGCAAAGTAACAAGACGTGGGTGGAGATAATCAGATGAAGGTGGCAGTATTATTCAAATGAAGGGCTTGTGATATCAAAAGCCATGCAAAACCAAAACGGCTTGTGGGATTACCTGAATACAGACAGGCTACCCAAAATAAACTGACTAAATTGTCTTATTTAAACTTTTGTGGGTTGGTAGAAACTCAAGAGAGCACTGAAAGCAGCACTGACTTTGTTAATTTTGTCCTCTTTAAAACATATAAAATGTTGTTTAGGCCTATTACACATCTGAATACTACAGTATGTGTTATCCTAACCTTGTAACCTTGCCTGGTATCCTACTACTGTATGCCTGAGCTTCTCCTTTTCCTGTCTGTTGTTATGTGCGTGTGTGTGTGCACGTGCATGTGTGTGAGCAAAGGATTATGTTTGTTTACAGATCCATGTGCTTCATTACCGGCTCCTCACACCTCCTCTGGTCCATATCTTCATGGTGATGCCTCACACCTGCATGTGAAGCCTGTAATCACCTGTCGTGACCATCTCTTCCATGAGCTCATCACTGCCTGGTGACACATGCATGTTCTAGTGTCCCGGCATGGTCAGACTGTTACACTGTGTTACCTGAGTCATTCTCACCCGCTACTCTGGCCCTTATTCCATTCTACCAGTTTCTGACCTTTGGCCATCGTCTAACTTTGATTCTGCCTGCTGTTTTGGATTAGTTTGCTGCTGCGATCTCCTGGACTCTTGGTCATTTGCCGGGTTTAGACTTTGATTTTGCCTGCTGTGTTTGGATAATCTATTCAATTATTTTCTATTCTATTTGAGATCTCCTAGAGTTTTTCACTGTTCCTGTTACCCACAAGAGTGGGATTGTATACTTTTGAACTTACTTTGACTTTTCTATGGAATACTTGGGCTGCAATTTGGTCTTTTATCCAAAGCCCTTGAAAATATCTCTTATTATCTCAATTTAGTCAACTAAAATTGAGAATGATCTGAAAACGTCTTTATTCATCCAGTTTGAACAGATCACATTTTTTATTTTTAAATTTATTATTAAGTGTATTCCCAATATTCACCAATCACCTGTCCTGTCTTGAAATTAATGTATTTTATAATATAATTTATAGTCCTTTACATCTTGCAGATTGCCACAATTAAAATATTATTTTTTTTTTACTTTGCTCATTTTCATCTGAAGAGACTAGACCGTCCTAAGAGATCAGAGTTAGATTAGTGAGCTTGACATTTGCCAATAATAATTTGTAGATAGCTCAGACAGTCAGCAGCACATTCATCTAGTTGGAACACCATTAATTTGCAAAGAGACCGAACATTATGTTGTGTTTATAAGCCTGTTGTACTTAACTTGTAATAACGTATATCCAGACATATTCATAAATATAAACATATTGCAGTAGCAGTCATTTTATTAATAGGTCTGAACAAATATTGCATTTATTAGTTAGTATTATGGTCAAAACATTAAAGTTATCTGTAATTGCATTAATAGTTAAATGCTATTTTATAATATTTCTACAATATACTGCATCTGAAACAAAAATATTAAGATAATGTAGATTTCCTGTATTATATCTCCCTATAGGGTACTGTACAGTACATCTGAAAATTGAGGTATTCCTAGTCAGTTAAGTTATTTAAAGATGTATACTGTACATTTAATGTATGGGTTTCATGAAAGGGGAGAGGCAAATATATGATTTTGGATATGCAATCTCCTCATTTTGAATGTAAGAGATGCACAGTCATAGTGACTATACCTTTTTCTGCTTGCTTAGTGAATAGAATGCCTCTTCAAAGTGCTGCCTGTTGTCCAATAAATCCATGTAATTAAATAAATACGTGTGTAGGCCTGTGACTGTTGAACGAGCACTAAAGTTTAAACAGTGAAGTTAGCACAGTTTAACCCCCTACCTGCATCACGCTTCAGTAAAAATCAAGTCAAGTCAAGTCAAGCAATTAGAAATGTTTACTGTAATCAATTTTTATTTTCCATTCATGAAACAAGCCTATACAAGCCGACAAGCATAATTTAGACTGGATTATGCACGGCTGAAGACACTCGTTGCTGGTGATAAAGTGATTAAGACAATCAACGTCACATTGAATAATTCAATTGATGAAAAGCCAGAAGTGTCTGTTGAAAAAATATAAACAATGTCTAATGGTTTGAAGGCGATCCAATTGCCTGCAAATAACTCTGACACCTACTCCCTTCTATCATTCACCCACTGGATGTATCCAGTACTGACAGCAGCAAGACCAGGACCATGTCACATGAATAGGAGCTGTTATAACTAGTGTAACAACAACAGCAGCACAGAGCATGTCTTACCTTGGCTCTGAGGATTGTGCAGTGAAGCTCACTGGAACTCTGCTCGTAGCGTAACTCAAACTCCAGTGTTCCCAGTGATGCTGGGGAGACAGCCAATGAGATGCTTCACTGACAACTCTGAGCACTGACAATTAATAATCAGAGAAACCAGCTTTAAGATGAACTTGATTTGTATGTTCCACGCTTACTGGTTTCAGGAGCAATGTGAATGACACCATTAGAATTCATGTGTCATAATGAATTGAAAGCATGCAATCTTATACAGGCACGTCAAACATGCCAGGGATTCAGAGGATGAAATCCACAAACCAGCACTCATCACATAAATCTTAGAAAGAACACGGAACTTGTCAACAACACAAATCCTCTTAAACAGAGTGCAATTACATTTACAGAGCCATTTGTGCATGAATACCAAAGGAAAATATGCTCTTAAATTGCACACATATTTGTCCAAATACAATTCATTTCATATTGTTTAATGCAATTTGCATAATACTTCTGTAGATTGGGGATTATACTAGTTGATATGGAGATGTTCATTTGCCATTTATTTAGGGGATAGAAAGAGACTGTGAGCATGACCCGCATGGACAATAGTTTATAGGGTATGTTATAAGTGAAAGGAGACACAACAGGTCAACCTAGGAATGTGTTACAGTAATGGCATTAATAATGTGTTATTAGCATTTTAGCTTGGACAGACCTGCCAGAAATGGGAAGTCCCATCTCGTCAAGGAGATCAAAGAGTTGGATTGGCTGTAATTTGACCATTTGAGTCATCCACACTAACTGCTAACAAACACTAAAACTATCATTCAGATGTGGTCTCAGCTATTAATGTACCATGTCAATCTTAAATTCATTTGGTTTGTACTCTGTTTCCAGCCATGGAATATATGTAATGACAGCTAAAAACTTTTATATATTAATATTTGTATGGTTTTTATCCATATAGCAGACAATGAATCAGTGCTTTCATTATTCAATAAAACAAATACATGATTTTTTGCTAAAAATGCGACAAGGTGTGCATGTGAATAAGGACATACAGCCAAAAGACATCTAAGTAATTCATCTTGTATTAGTCAAACTGGCTTGGCAGCATGATACTGTCTTGGAAGATAGCCCACACCACGACAGACATGATACAATCCCTATAGGCAGCCATGGAAAATAAGTCATTAACAATAATCCTATATTGTAAAAAAATTCACGTTATGAATGTTAGTACAAGACAATTATTGCTCTCTAAGAGGATTACAGCCTTAAGATGCTCAAAGAAGATATGTGTATTTCACGACCCAACATATTCAGTATAGAGCTATAGTTGTGAGGACTGTGTCAGGTCCAGGAAATGGCCTTAATAAATTGCACATATGAGTTTTGGTCTAGGGTTTTCCCTTGTTGATTATTGAGCTCATTTTTATTTGTAGGCACGGTGAATTTACTAGTTGTTTGTTTGTGTTAGATTCTATGGGGAAATCATTATAGGCATTACATTTATATGTGTTTATCTTTACACTTTCTAATTTCCATCTCACTGATATCTATGGTATGTTCGCTGCGCTAAATATATAGAGTTAACATTGCATATGGCCTATGGGGTAGACAATGTCTGACAGCCTCTTGAAGACAATGTTGCATTAGTATTCAGAATGTGTCAATTGCGAATGTACAATATGTCAGTATTTCCAATATTGGTGAGAGAATAATGAGTGTGTGTGTGTTAGATGCACACCCTTAGTTGTGTCACTGTATTGACATTGAGAATATTGACTCACAACAGTGGAATATAGGACGACTACATACATGCACACTGACAGACACGAATGGACACGCATGCCGGTGGGTGAGCTCACTGCAGTCATCGCTGTCAGAGCTCTGGATCTCCATGGAGGTGTCCACGCTGCTGGTTAGAGACAAGGAGCCGCCCCCTCCCACGGCTCCCCGCTGGGGCAGGATGGGCGACAGCAGGTTGCCGGCCCCCGCGCCCAAGGCCACACCTCCAGGGCTGAGGACCAGGGTGGAGGCCGTGGGGTTTGGGGAGCTGGATATGGGGACAGGGGTGGGGACAGGGGTGGGGACGGGGGTGGGGGAGGTGGGGGACAGCCGGGGGAAGTAGGCGGAGATCTGTCTGATTGGTCGAATGGGGCCAGGGCAAACGTCAATGGCCATGTGTTCCTGGATGGAGATGGTCAGTTTCTTTCCTCTACGCACCGTCATAGATTCTGAAACACAAACGGACAGAAAGCCTTTTATTCAGTTCCCCTTCGTGTCATTGGTCGGTTTGATTGTCGTGCACTTTCTAACAAATAGTACTGCCAATGTTCTAGTCAGGGAATTCACAACACAAATCAAAGCTTTGCCAGAAACAAGTGGCCTGTTTTCCAGATCACTGCTTCTTTGAGATCACACACACAGATGTTATGTGATCTGTCTACACACAGATCACAGCCTCTCTCCAAATAGTCTGTTAGGTCTGAGGAATCTCTTCTAAGAAAGAAATACCTGGACATGTACTGCCTCTGCCAGAGCCAGAAACCCTCCACAGAGACTAGAGAGACCTGGCAGATAAGTTAGAAATAATATTTTTCTCTATGAGTGTTTGTGCAGGGATTTAGACACATACATTATTATGCCTTTGTGCCTCAGGTGTCAAAGACAAAGCCTGATACACTATAGAAGTTTTATGCAGTTTCAGGAAAATACTGGATTTAACTTTGTTACATTGGATTTCTTTCAGGGGGTGGATTTTAGAATTTAGAAAAATAATTTCCTTTGGGAACACCCAGCTGACTTTTAGCTTTCACAAAAAGTGGATTGATTCACTTCTTTGTTTGTTTAAAGGGGAAATTCATTTAATTGGAAAATGTAAAACATGTTTACCATAAGTTCATTTAAATTCATTTTACTGCAATATATGCATTACTGCATTATCAACTTCCGCTGTCTACAAATCAACATTCTGTATTAACATGGTACACCAAATGGAATTGGTGTAGTATTATGTGTAATTGTAATGTGTAATCTAGAATGGATGAACAGGTCATGTTGGCAGACATGTGTTTGAGAAACAATGAAGGTATGTATTCATTTCAGCCTTGTCTAAATAGTTTTGATGCCCAAATCAGAGTAAATCAGTTATGGACATGTTACATACAGTATATGCAAAGCAACAAACTCTACACTACACACTGCAATACATGGCTGGTGTAAATATGCAATAAAATGAGTGAATGGAGACTTGACTTATTGTGGATCAACAATCTTTCTCACAGCTATTTATATTGAGTGTCAACTGACTGAGTGCATTGCAATGGCTTCTTTCGTGTATGGTAAATGAATGATAGAGCAAGGTACACCATTTGCCCCTGAAACGGTCTTATTGCAAATGAAAATACTACGCACAGCGGGGACTGCCTGTAATGCTGTCACAATTGTCAGACCAGCTCAATGGCCAACATACAGTATGACTTGATGAGAGGGTAGAGTGCTCTCTCTCTCTCTCTTGTTACATGCAGATATTCCCCCAGGTGAAACCATGGGGGATTAATACAGCTATGGGGGGGGGGGGGGCAGGATGACTACTTGCACTGCATGCTACCTGATGGAGCTCACACACAGCCAGGTATTGACAGCAGGTGCTTCCGCAGTGAGAGTTGAAGAAAGAGAGTGATCATGACAGAGGGGCTATAAAGAGAAGACATTGAAAGTCGTATGTTTGACAGCTGGGGGGTGTATACTGTAATTCAGAGCGCTGGCTGCCAGTATAGAAAGGGTTGTGATATGATTTTCAGAGGAGATATGTGCCCCAGATGATATCAAGGGCCACCTGATTGTTGTATTGTACTGCACCATAAACCTCTAAAGGCTACAATCACCTGATGTCAAACCTGCTCATCTCAGGGGTATGTGGTGACTCCATTAGACTAAGAGCAAGACTCATTTGCATGTTGTAAATAGAGTGCATGAGTTCAGGTAGAAACTGGCCAGTTCAACTTAACTAACAAGGAAGTAGTTGAAGGAAATGAAGGCACTCTATTTCATAATGCTTTTTTTACAGGTGTAAGTGATTCATTTATAAATATTTACCTAATTAATGGTAATGTCAGTATGGTTTTAATGCTCCCTTGCATTAAAACATAAACTATGTGAATGTAATTCATGTAAACAACAGTAATTGTGTTCCAATCTGTGATTGCAGTGAAAAAAACGTTTCTTTTTCAAAACAAAAGTTAATCGTCAGAAAATAGCCTACGTCGAAAATTTTAATACAAAAAATGCTCTTTACCCCAAATAATCTTAAGCGAATAAAGGTGACAGTGTGTCGTCTCCAAAGTGCTGTGATAAATGACAGTATATAGTGCTGCAGAATGTAGTTTTGTTTCTGCTGCCCTGTGCAACGCTTCTCCATCCTGCTCTCCATTTTCATTGCGCTCTTATTAGCGATTGACCAAATTGGTCATTCACTGCTGATTCAACATGATGAATCGACTGTATCACGCATAAAAGAGGAGCTTTCAAATGATGTACAGTAGCAGTTACAGTATTTCTTTACAGCTAAACAGAATATATACAATGATCTATGTTAAAATGTACTACATATTGCATATACTGTACATACAGTATGTTAAGTTGTCTGCCTGTTGTGTACAAAAACATTCAGAGACATTGCCAACCTCCAGCAGGCAGCAGCGTCCACCAAGAAGATGTTTCGGATCCCCTGCTGTGTCGGCAGATGTTTGAGTGGGAGAGGCTTGTGCTCTCACTGGCTTCATCAAATCTGAGTTGTCTTTTAGATTAATATTCTGAGAGGGATGCCCGACCCACACTCACATAGATGTGTTTCAAAACCTGTGGCAATTATTCAAGGTGCTTGGGACCTTGAAACAAACAAACAAAAAAAAGCGAACAACGAGTGTAATAATGATTGTAGATATTTTTATTATCTTGTATAGTACTTAATTTATAGAGAAAACAAATCATTCATATGTTGTGCCCCCTCAGATTATGAACCATTGCGCCACAGGTCAAAAAAGGAGTAACATTGTTTAAGATTAATTTGCAATGGAAGAGATAGGCAGGCAGGCAGGCAGACAGGCTGGCAGACAGGCAGACAGGCAGACAGGCAGACAGACTGGCTGACAGGCAGACAGGCAGACAGGCAGGCAAACAGGCAGACAGGCAGACAGGCAGGCAGACAGGCAGACAGGCAGGCAGACAGGCAGACAGGCAGGGAAAAAGAGAGGTGAAGGATGTACACGTTATGGCACAGAGACTGCTGGACTAATCCGCCTACAGTGTAAACGTGTTGACCAACACAATGCCCAAACAGAGACATTAATTGTACAATTTAGTTTGAGCAGCCTTGCGTGTGCCGGCTTTCAGTGCAACCAAACTCCAGCTCGTTTCACTAATGACGCCTCCCCCCACCCTCCATGGCTGAAGGTGTGCTAATTAGCCACATTGGCCGCTATTGTGTTTGGCTGCTCAGTGGTGGTTTCACTACAAGGCCAACCATTGCAGACATAATCTTCTAGAACAGCCTCACCATGCTGAGACACCTCCCTGCAGTGCACTTCACATACCAAGTAGGACTTCTGGTGAATGTATGAGCGTCTGTTCTGTTGGCGGGAAAACTATTCAGACTGATGCTGTTTGTTTTACAACAATGTAAAACTGAGAATAATTAGCGGATTCTGGCTAAGCCTCTTCTTCATAATATTGGTGCACAATCCATTTTTTTTTACTGGCTTCATATAATTAGAATGTTCCTCTTGCCTCTCATTCTCTCCTCTAATCTTCACTTCAAGAAATGCCCTATCAAATATAAGTGCAAATATATTAGTTATGAGCTGACTAATGCTTAAAACAAGAAAAACTCTCTGCCAGTGCAGTAAGTGAAATTCACTCAATAAGATTTCTTAAGGTTAGTGGCCATTTACTTATATTAAGTCACTAGATAAGCCATTTATATTAGAAAACTAATTTTAAATCTAAAAACAATATTATCACACTAAGTTAGATAGTGTTTTTGCAGTGTTCTATTTTTGTTCTATAGCTATTTAACGGACTGAGTAGTCTGCTTTGATGTGACTGGCATTTGACAGTGTGTATTTAAGAAGAGGAGGCATCATGGAAGACCATGATATGTATCAGTGGCAATAGATGAAGGGTCAGATAACAAGACATCATACCATTGGCTAGAAAAGGCGGGTCTGAAGGACAGCACGGCCTCTGATCATGGCAGCTCAAGAACAGGCCCCAAGCACCAGAGCACAGATGCATGGAGATGCCCCTGACACAGGCCAGCAGCAGGGTGTCGGATGCAAGCTAGTGGCATACACTGAGAGGCATACAGTGGCTGGCGGGGATAGTATAGGAACATGTTTAACATGTCTTATGAGAGCAGCAGAGCTAACATCCTGACAAGCGACTGCTGGCTAACCAACCAGACATGCTGCTTGACAAGGAGCAGAAGAGGGCAGTTGTGACAGACATGGCAATCCCAGCTGACAGCAACACATGTGAAGTACCAGGGTCTGAAACAGATGTGGAAGGTGGAGTCCAACCTGGTCCCAGTGGTAGGAGCACTATAGGGGCTGAGGCACATAAGCTGGGAGACTGGTCCCAGTGGTAGGAGCACTAGGGGCTGACCCCTAAGATGGGAGACTGGCTTTGACAGTTTCCAGGTACAACATCTGTGGTCTCTGTCAGAATAGTGCAGTCCCAGGAACGAACAGCTAAAATACTGTGCAGGACCTGCAAACTCCTTGGCGAGAGGTCACTTTATTTTATAAACATTTTAAATTTAGATTAAATTACAATATGGCTTATACCATGGTATTTTCTGCGGTAACGGTATAAATGAAGATAGATAGACAGACAGACAGACAGACAGACAGACAGATAGATAGATAGATAGATAGATAGATAGCTAGATAGATAGATAGATAGATGTTGAGGCATATATGTGAACATACAGTATATCATGAACGATATGATAAGGCACGCAGCCTTAATATATACAGTATGCACATACACACCTAAAAACAAAAAAAGCCTAATATGGTCTATGCTATTTATTAATGCATGCATGATGTGCCTTCTCTATCAGGTGTCATCATCAACAAGAAGCAGGTTGTTCAGATAACGCAATAGCTAACCATTATTATTATTAGTCATGATCTATTAGGTATTATTCTGGAGTCTGTCAATATTTCTGTTGTGAGATTGTTGGCAGTGGTGTTGAATATCACCCTATTGATCGACCAATCATTAAACAGAACCATGGCGCAAAACAAATAATTCAACATACAGACCAGGCTGACAAAAAGCAGTCCAAAAAATCAGTCTGGCCTGATTTTGGTTTGACGTAGGCGTCAAAGCCAGAGCCTTGTCCCTGAATTACAGTAAGCCACTTGGCTGTGGGAAGCACACAGAGATTGGCTGGTGAGTCCTGAGGATTTAACTGAAGACCAAATTCTATAACAGCAACAATGAAAGAAGCACACAGCAGAACTTTACAAGCTGGTCGTTATCAGATTCCAACCAAATATTAATAATACGATGGGTAATTTAGAAAGTCCATTTAAGTTATAATATAAACAGTATTTAAATTATGATCAGGAAATGTAAGACCTTAATCATATATAGCACATTCACATCCATGTGCACAAATCTCAATGCCATGGTAATAACATAAAAAAGACAAATAGCACATGAATTATGATTGCTTCCGTTTTCAAAGTTGAAAACGTTAACTGAGTTTTCCCAGTGCACATACAGACGCGTATATCTGCACTAAAACATTAGTGGCTTAGGAGTCACGCATCAGACAGCAAAGCCTCCGTTTGTGTGTAGCTAATGGATCTACACCATCGTATGTCCTGAGGATGTTGCTCAGCACCAGGGTGTCTTGGGTGAGGGCTCAATAAACAGTCGCTTCAGCTGTTTATCAGGAAAATAGATGTAGTGCCCCACTTGAAAGGGAAAGTCAGTGAGTGGTGTTGAGTGGGCCTACTGGTATGAAAGAAATGCACAATACAACAGGCATATTCTAATTAGAAAACACAACATCGTCCTCTCCCCACATCCACAACCCCCCATCACCCCTCTCTCCCCCGGGGCC
>JAODOY010016663.1:4729-26318 GCA_025399855.1 Forbesichthys papilliferus | reverse complement strand
GGAGTCCCCTACTGGAGCCCCATACAGGACTCCATTCAGGGTCTCCAGGAAGGCCGGATACTCCGAACTGCTGTTCCGTGCATAGGCACTGACAACAGTCAGAGTTTTTCCCCCCACAACCTGTAGGCGCAGGGAGGCAACCCTCTCGTCTACCGGGGTAAACTCCAACGTATTGGCGCTCAGCCGGGGTCTTGCTAGTATCCCCACACCCGCCCGTCCTCACACCCGGGGCAACTCCAGAGTAGAATAAAGTCCATCCCCTATCCCGGAGAACGGTTCCAGAACCAAGACTGTGCGTATTTAAAAGTTCTGTCTCCTTCCCCTACAGTGAGGTGAAGTTCCACGTCCCCAGAACCAGCTTGACGCCCGGGTCTGGTCCGTCGAGGTCCCTGACCTTCGCTGCCACCCGTTTGACAGCGCACTTGACCCCTATGGTTCCTCTCACGAGTGTTGGGCCCATAGGACTAAGAAGAGGATGGTGCCACATTGCTTCTTCGGGCCCAAAATATATAATTGTTAAATACACAGCAACTCAAAAGTGTCAGAAGTGTCATATGGATGGGTTTCTGGGTGACAGCACACTATGTGTTTATAGCTATTGTCTGGACACAGAGGCTGGAATTAGCATAGCCTATAGCCCCTCATGAGACTTAAATAGTTGACCCTCACATTTGTGTTGTCAAACTCATGGCCTGTGAAATGACATGGCTGCGTTTAGCTGCGTTTAACTGCGTTCATGTGAACCCTGCCCAACACAGGCAGGTATATTAAGATAAGCTATTCTTAACTATGAGTCAGAATTTGCCGTCTCTGCTGTGATTGTACCGAGGGAGGTCTGGCTCTACAAACACACAATGTGACACAGCCGCATGGTGACTGCTCACACTTGGCTTTAGCGCTACTGAAACATACATTCTCATTGTGCTGTATTAAGGATTTGAAGCATTGTTCATTGAGGATTATCATTCGCTATTTCCCACAGCAGTTTTAACTCATTAGAGACAGTAGGAGACAGCAGAGCTTACACACAGGTGCATCTCAAAATGTTAAAAACAATGTGTAAAAGAGAAGTCATTTTAATAATACAAATAAGTAAATGACAAAGTGAAACTCATATATATCGTGGATTATTTGCACACAAAGTGAAATAGTTCAAGCCTGAATATGTTGTAATATTGATTACGTTTTACAGTTCATGAAAACCCCTAATTCAGTATCTCAGAAAATCTGAATATTGTGGGAAAAGTGCAGTATTGTAGACTGTAACTGGTCTCTCCGTACAATTCAAATGGTTTCACAATCACAGGGAAGACTGCTAACTTGAGAGTTGTGCAGAGGTCATCGACACCCTCCACAAGGAGGTAAAGCCTCAGAAGATCATTGCTAAAGAAGCTGGCTGCTCACAGAGTGCTGTAGCCAAGCATATCCACAGAAAGTCAAGTGGAATGAGATAATGTGGTAGGAAAAGATGCACGAGCAACAGGGATAACCAAAGCCTGGAGAAGATCGTCAAGCAAAGGCCATTCAAAAATTTGGGGGAGCTTCACAAGGAGTGGACTGAGGCAGAAGTCAGTGCACTGCAAAAATGCCCTTTCAGTTAGATGGAGTTTTTGCAGTGTGTGTCATAACCACCATGCACAGACATATCAAGGAAATGGGCTACTGTTGCATTCCTTGTGTCAAGCCACTCCCGAACCAGAAGCAAAGTCAGAAGCATTTTCCATTTAATTTGTCAATCAAGGTCCCAGAGTCTGGAGGAAGAGTGGAGTGGCATCGAAACTAAGTTGCTTGAAGTCCAGTGTGAAGTTTCCACAGTCAGTGGTGACTTAGTGAGCCATGCCATTTTCTAGTGTTGGACCACTGTGTTTCATAAAGCCTAGAGTCAACTCAGCAGCCTACCAGCAACTTTTAGAGCACTTCATGCTTCCTTCTGCTGACAAGCTGGAGATGCTTTCATTTTCCAGTCGGACGTGGCACCTGTCTACACTGCCAAAGATACTAATACCTGATTCAATGACAATGGGATTACCATGTCAGCAAACTCACCTGGCCTAAACCGCACTGAAAATGCTTTGAATATTGTCATAATCATTCAAAAAAATACAGGCTTGAACTACTGCATTTCATTTTGTGTGTATTTAAACTGTTAGATATACTGTTAGGTACTTCGAAGATAAACACACATACCAGCATGCTTTCATATACTGAGTGCAACTTCGCTTCAACTATTAACACTCAGTATTAGGATTTACTGACAGTATACAGAGCTAACAGCTTGTAGTCTACTTTTAAATTAGCAATAAGCATAGACTACATTTAATAACGCAATGCTATGCTACTAGATTGTGGTGTCAGTGTTGTGGTTCGCTGTTTACTAGCTGTCAGTAGATGTGCCGCAACTTCCTCATTCCTGCTTTCTCGTGTGTCCGCGCAAACTCAGAAGGTATCTGAAAGAGCGTCCTCGCTCGAGCATGCGCTTGTGCGTGGTGGACGCACGATCGTGACGACCAAATCGAGCGTTAAGCTGTCGCCAGACGACTCCCAGTCGCTATTCCACGCCTTGGTGCGGTTCTAGTTTAACAGGACAAACAGACAGGTATAGTCGTGGAGTTTTACCTTAGTAATCATGTTAGAGCGTGTTCACTTTACAGTATGTGCCCAGAGGCTCAAACAGAGACAGCCAGGCCATAAAGACCCACCCATACACTGACAGACCGGAGGGCGAGAGACATAAATAAGGGACAGACAGACTGACCTATAGACAGACAGATATAGAGAGACAGTAGACAGACAGACAGACAGGTGAGATGAGAGGTATAAGGGGACATGTACAGCGTCCAGAAGGGATCTGATATCTGAGACGCTGGAAGAGAAGACACAGGACACCGGCTAACCCAACTCCCTAGCCCAGATCACACTATCACTGAGAGCATCGACCCTGTTCCTCGTCCAAACACACTATTATTTTTATTGTGAAACACCAAAATGCACTAAACATTCATTATTACCACTGAGGGGGAATATGTATTGCAGCACTACAATACAAAGATAAAAGCATCAAATATTCATATAATAAATAGAAAATGTCAATAAACAAATGTTTTTTATCGTTACAAAAGTCCAGTGCTGACAGAAAACCTGCAGTTTCATTTACTGGAACAATAATAACAACTCTATATATAGCAATACAACATCGAATTGCAATGTCATCGTTATCAGATTGAATTGGTATCAAATTGTTCCGCGTTGTTCCCCAGATGGAATCTGATCGGGACATCCTGCCCAATGACAACACTGGAATGCCTCAAGCATGCAATATTAACCAAGGAGATAAAAAGCATGCCTCCTTTTTGTTTTAGATCGTTTTATCATATCATAAAGTATTAGCCACAATCCACACATCTGTTTAGGGGAAAACGTAGAGGTGGGCCAAATATCCATAAAACGTCAGTGTTGAGACTACATATAATAAGTTATGAAGGTCTATGAAGTCACAGCTTATAAGCTTATACAGTTTATTTTAGACACAAAAACACATTTTGATTACTAAAATAAACTCATTTGAATTTTACATGCCAGATGCTCAGAAATAAATAGCATGATGCTTTAAAATAAACAAGAGCTTTTCTTACCTTCTTCTGGTACCAAACCACGGCATCTTTCACTTTAGAAGCCATTTACATTTCCTTGTTCTCCCATCTAGGGCATCTTAGACTGGAGACAGTAGAGAGCGAGATACAGAACAAGGGGAGGGAGGGAGGGGGAGAAAAAGAGAGAGAGAGAGAGAGAGAGAGAGAGAGCATGGAGAAGATGTTTAAGCTATATAAAACTACCTGACGCGCAGACTCAAGAAAAAAAAGGGAGGAGGCGACAAAAACGACCACATGCGGTTATGTAAAAGTAAAATAAATGTTTGACATTGTTGTAAACGCTTGCCAATTTTTTCTTTCATTGCATGGGTTGCCCATTACACACCCAGTTATTAATGGCAAATGTACACAATGACTCTCCTATTGCATCCATGTATAAACAAAACAAATAACACACATATTGACAATGTCTGCATGGGTGGATGTCTTCTATACCTGGGTGGATGTGCAATGGACAATAGGCTTAGAAACACACATTATACTCATTTCACACACACCAAATGGCAAATGCTGTAGTCAAAATGACGCACGCCAAAAAGCCTTTCCCAGACATGCCACACAGTTAATTGCTGTAAGAACTGTAAATACAATGACACAAAAAAATAAATGCATGTTTTTGACAGTGCATGTAAAGACCTGTTTCAATGTGGTCATGTAGGCACTAGATAAAGATCATAGGGTGGTGCAATCTCTCAGTGTAAACACATCACACACCCAGAGCACAAGCATGTGGATGCAGCACACAGGAAGACCCTGCCCCCTACTAGACAGATATCACCCGCCATCCCTTTAACTTTGCTCTATTCAAATGTTTGCAAATGAAAGGCAAAGAAGAAGAAAAAGAAATATAGGTTATTTATGCATTTCCACACTCAGTATTGTACTTGCGTTTGTGTTTATGCAGATAACCATGGCCAAATCAAAACACCAAGTAGTTGTTGCATGTTGCGTTCAGAGCAGAAACCACCTCATACAGCCAGGTGAGATAGTTCTATCTCAAACATACATTGTCTCAAGTGTACTACAAGGCGTGTGTGTGTGCACGTGTATATGGTGGAGAGCAGTTCTTGTAAATACTATGGAGAGAATATGAAGGAAGCAGCTTGCTAAAAACTGCAAAGTTAATCTCTGGCATTTACAGTATGTGTAGGAGTGCTGCATGTGTGATGTGTGTGTGCCCTTGAAGTCACAGTGGTGCGTGTACCTGGATATGCTTTATGCAACAGATTGATATTCACTATCTACCAATTATTCCAAACAATTACAATGAAAACTGCCTGCTCCCCAACTGTGGTACACTATTCATGCCTTCACACGCAGAGATATTTGACATTTTTTGAATTCACATCAAAATAATGGGGGGTGGGGGGAGGGAAAAAACAGAAATTCACGTTCAAAACAAGTTACAATGTTTGTGAAGACGGCTTGGCTATTTAAGTACATGAAGATTAAATCCTTTCCTGCCAGGCCGGCCTCGGTTCATTCTGCTGAAAATGAGCACAGCTCATTCCTGCCCCAACACACACACACACATCAGAATGTGAGTCACCGAGACAGGCAATAAACACAGTACCGCAACACAAAAACAGTCTGTCATCCAACCAGTGGCAGATGAAAGTCACCACAGACTGAGGCTTTTATAGTTCTAGCTCCAGTGATAGGATGTAATCCAGACAGATGGACAAACATGAGCGTCAAACACTTCAACCCTCAGTGCCGAAAATAGTGGTAGGCTTACAAGGTCCTCTATTTTAATCCTAGATGTAAGGCTAGCCCATCTGACACACATACACACGCACGCACGCACACATACACACACACGTCACTCGTCTTGCTTGAGCAGACGTTTCCCAAACGCTTACAGTGTCACGTCTTGAGAATATGTTGCGTTCCCTAAATGAAGCAAAGCGGAGAGCGCCAGCAACACGCGTCATGTGAGTGGTCCTTACAAAGAGAACCCACCACCTACTACACCCTCCCATTATGAGGACAAATAGAGCGAGAATGACTAGGGATGGCTTCACATCCTCTCACCAATGTTGGCATTCAGAAATATGGATTTAGGAAAAGAAGAAAAACATAATTAGAATTAAATTCAAGTTCAATAAGATTATGAAAGAATGTGACTAAATTCCTGACAGGAAATATGTACTACATTGTCTTTCAGAAGCTAGAAGCATATTGCGTTACTGCCGTCATTATAATGAATGGCTATGACTACACTATAACAATACAAACACCCAGCCCTAGCCGAAGGCAGAAACACACTGCATGAAATCATAAAATCACATTCTCCACAGTGAGAGGCTTGACTGGAAATAGGACCCTGACACTCAAGACTGTGGGGGAAAAACACACAAAGCACAGCCCTTGTGTTGCCCTGACATTATAAGATGTTATGAGCCGCTCAGCAGCTAAATGTCTAGGATGCTGTTACTGCTGGCAGTAGTCTCAGCCTCTTCCATTTATTAGCACTACGTCACATAAGCAACTCTGTGATGAACGTCTGATACAGTGCATCCGGAAAGTATACACAGCGCTTCACTTTTACACACACACAATACCCCATAATAACAAAGTGAAAAATGTTTTGTGAAATTTATAAAAAAATGTAAAAGTCACATGAACATACAGTGGGGAGAACAAGTATTTAAAACAGTGCTGATTTTGCAGGTTTTCCTACTTACAAAGCATGTAGAGGTCTGTAATTTTTACCATAGTTACACTTCAACTGTGAGAGACGGATTCTAAAACAAAAATCCAGAAAATTACATTGTATGATTTTTAAATAATGAATTAGCATTTTATTGCATGAAATAAGTATTTGATCACCTACAAACCAGTAAGAATTCCAGCTCTCACAGACCTGTTAGATTTTCTTTTAGTAGCTCTCCTGTTTTCCACTCGTTACCTGTATTAACTGCACCTGTTTGAACTCGTTACCTGTATAAAAGACACCTGTCCACACAGTCAATCAAACAGACTCCAACCTCTCCACAATGGCCAAGACCAGAGAGCTGTGTAAGGACATCAGGGATAACATTTTAGACCGGCACAGGGCTGGGATGGGCTACAGGACAATAGGCAAGCAGCTTGGTGAGAAGGCAACAACTGTTGGCGCAATTATCAGAAAATGAAAGAAGTTCAAGACAAAATAGAGCTTTTTGGTCTAAACTCCACTCGCCGTGGAGGAAGAAGGAGGATGAGTACAACTCCAAGAACACCATTCCAACCGTGAAGCATGGTGGTGGAAACATCATTCTTTGGGGATACTTTTCTGTAAAGGGGACAGGACGACTGCACCGTATTGAGGGGAGCCATGTATCTATGTACCAAATCTTTGGAGGCAGCTGAAAGTCCGTATTGCCCAGCAACAGCCCCTAAACCTGAAGGATCTAGAGGTGGTCTGTATGGAGGAGTGGGCCAAAATCCCTGATGCAGTGTGTGCAAACTTGGTCAAGAGAACTACAGGAAACGTATGATCTCTGTAATTGCAAACAAAAGTTTGTGTACCAAATATTCTGCTTTTCTGATTTATCAAATACTATACAAATATAATAAGTGATTTTCTGGATTTTTGTTTTAGATTCTGTCTCTCACAGTTGACTGGTACCTATGGCAAAAATTACAGACCTGTACATGCTTTGTAAGTAGGAAAACCTCCCCACTGTAAGTATTCACAGCCTTTGGTCAATAATTTGTTGAAGCACTTTTGACAGCAACAGACTTAAGTCTTTTTGAGTATGATGCTGCAAGCTTGGTACACCTACTTTTAGGCAGTTTCTACCATTATATTTTGCAGGACCTCAAGCTCTATCAGGTTGGATGGGGAGTGCCTGCACAGCCATTTCCAGAGATGTTCAAATCGGATTCAAGTCTGGGCTTTGGCTGGGCCACTCAAGGACATTCACAGACTTGTCCCAACCCACTCCTTTTTTATCTTGGCTGTGTGCTTGGGGTTGCTGTCCTGTTGGGAAAAACCTTCTCCCCAGTCTGAGGTCCAGAGCACTCTGGAGCAGGTTTTGATCAAGGATGTCTCTGTACATTGCTGAATTCATTTCTCCCTCAATCCTGACTAGTCTCCCAGTTCCTGCTGCTTAATAACATCATGATGCTGCCACCACCATGCTTCACTGTAGGGATGGTATTGACCAGGTGATGAGCGGTGCTTGGTTTCCTCCAGACATGACGCTTGGCATTCAGGCCAAAGAGTTCAATCTTTGTTTCATCAGACCATATCATATTCTTTCTCATGGACAGTCATTCTGGTGCCGCAAACTCCAGGCGGTCATGTGTGCCTTTTTCACTGAGGAGTGGCTTCCGTCTTGCCACTATACCATACAGACCTTGTTGGTGGAGTGCTGCAGAAATAATTGTCCTGGAAGGTTCTCCACAGAGCAACGCTGGAGCTCTATTAAAGTTGACCATATGGTTCTTGGTCACCTCCCTGACTGCAGCCCTTCTCTCCCGATTGCTCAGTTTGGCCGGGCGGCCAGCTCTAGGAATAGTCCTGGTGGCTCCAAACTTCTTCCATTTACAGATGATGGAGGCCACTGTGCTCATTGGGAACTTCAATGCTGCAGAAATCTATCTTTAACCTTCCCCATATTTGTGCCTTGATACAATCCTGTCTCATTCTACAGACAATTCCTTGGACTTCATGGCTTGGTAGGTGCTCTGACATGCATCGTCAACTGTGATACCTTATTTATTATTAAAATATATACATTAGAAATATTTATTATAAAATTTGCAAAAATGTCAAACTTTTTTCACTTTATTATGGGGTATTGTGTGTAGAATGTTGAGGAAAACATTTTTTTAACCCATTTTGGAATAAGGCTGTAACATAAAAGGTGAATTGATGGGAATACTTTCCAGATGCATTGTACATATACGCTCAACGCAGGACACTCTGGAAGTGATACTGTCACTTTCCACTGGCTGTTAGCATTGTCACTCCTTGTGAGTGATAATGGCAGTCCACAAAGCACCATGGAGAAAGAAACAAGAAACCCAAAAGAGGCAGGGGAGAAATCAGTGTGCAAGGGAGAGGCGGGCTGAATCAGCAAAGAAGAAAAAGTACTACTTCACTGGCCACAATGGCTAATGCTGTTTAGTGCCCCTATGACATGGGGTAGGGGCACCAAAACAGCCTACTGATCAGGCACTGGCACGAACGAGAGCACGTGTTTTGAACTCGCTGAAGAAAAAGAAAATGGTTGCAGTCTAAAGCCCTGCAGCACTGCAATTCCTGAAACACATGATGTATATTCCTGTTTCTCTCTGCCTGTCCTGCCAACACAAACACACAGTGTGCTAACAAACCTTATTTACAAAAAATAATGTAGACATAATTTTTTTTTTTGTAAAAGCTAGGCTTTCTGTTAGAATGGCTGCCTGATATTGTGATTCACAAAGTTGACTAAATACTACTTGCATTAAATTCAACATGCCAAGAAAGCACATAATGAATACTCAAAGTTAGGTTGTATGAACAAACTCAAAGTGTTCTTTTCCCTCCCTGGCTCATAAACAGCCTATCATATCCCTTGATGATAGACCGTCCTAAGAGTGACATGCAGCCAATCATTGAACAGGTGTCTGTTCGATTGCAATATCGACACGTCTAGGGCTGGACGATACCTAAAATCAAGATCACGAAATATTGTACCTCGATTACAATAAATGAACGATTAATCTGCCTTCGTTTCGCTTTTGTTTGAGTTCTTCTCCATGTTGCTTCACTGCAGCTGACTGGACGGGGCATAGTCACGTGACTACACATGCCGTAGTTAACAGTATAGTTATTTAATCACGTATCATGTATTTGGAAACTGAGTTTATGCCTACAGTAATCCACCATCCAATTGTAGGCATTTCGGTCTATGATATTTCAGAACCGTCAACATATTCAAGAAAGTGTATTTCCTAAGGAGTGTCTCATTTAAATAGTTTACTCAAATTGCTAGCATAGTCTACATGCTGGTGTGAAATTTACCAACAAGGGGGCAAGCTATGGAAAGCTGTAGAAGACCTACGAGACATAGATTAACAGTAGATGTTGGAAAGCCCACTTTGTTTTATCGTAAATTGTCTGTCACGCATATGAGTCTGTTCTGCTCTGATATTATGTGACGCCACCGGAGCTGCAGTGTTCCGCACCAGTGACGTGATGTTTAGGTTAGATTTATGTCTGTCGTCTTTGACACTATTGATAGTAAAACAAAAGCGCAATTTATTGCAGTTTATGGATTATTGCTGTGCCTGGGATTGTCACGATCAAAAAAATAGGCCTATTTGTAAAAGTAAGTCCCCTATTTCTGATGTGGTCGATTGAACATGTCCCCTATTTCTGACACAGTTGATTGAACATGATTTTAGTTTTTTTTATTGGAAAAAAATAAATAAACAAACACCTGAAAAAAATTACTTTTTGGTTAATCGTCCAGCCCTACATCACACTTAATTGTTGAATAAAAACGTACGTGTCAGCTAACCAGCATGGTAGTTAAAATTCTTTTTTTTGTCTGACCAGTATCAGAACAGTATGTAACCTGTGTATGAAAACTAATGACCATTTCTTTGTGTGTGTTTGTTAACTGTGTGCTTAGATTTTGTTTTAAAGTAATGTGAATATGTACACTAGTCTATTAAAAATAGAATTATCTAAAACTTTCAATGGACTGATATTAAGCATTTTATCTTCATACATTTTTCCAACTACATCGCTGGGCCCTACACTTTCTACAAGGCCGTAGGTCTCCTCACAAGTAACCTTAGCCTCCATGTAAGTCCCTGGACCGCAACCTCGTTCAAGTGACGGGTTACATCTCTGGCCAAAAGGCACATGTGCAATTTAGAGGACGAGAAATATGACACGGTGCACTCAGCAATGGAGGGGTGAGGAGATCTTCTAACTGCATGTGTAAGATCCTGTGTTGCATCTTGCAGGGTGATTCCATGACACAATTAAGTTCACATCAAACAACCCCACAACTGGAAGTGGTTCTTATACATACATACACACACACAGACACACAAACGCGCGCACACACACACACACAATTGCAGTGGTTCATTGTCCATACATTTGTACCAAGTGACAGTGACTTTTCTTCAAAGTTTTACACAGATTTGTTAATCCATTGTTCTCATATAAGATATTGTATGTAGCCTGGGTTAGGCCTACTGTTTGTGAAGTGTGCATTAAGATAGGGAACCCAACAGACTGAAATAGACATAAGTGCAGATATGAACATACAGTTTTACTCGCATATTGGACGGATGGCTGGACGGACACACGCAGTT
Source organism: Forbesichthys papilliferus (assembly GCA_025399855.1). Taxonomy (NCBI): domain Eukaryota; kingdom Metazoa; phylum Chordata; class Actinopteri; order Percopsiformes; family Amblyopsidae; genus Forbesichthys; species Forbesichthys papilliferus. Next base: position 15,357 of record JAODOY010016663.1, on the reverse strand, counting down.
TGACTAGCATCTAGAATATTGGATACACACACATGCGCGCACACACCTTTCTTGTTGTGCTGTGCAGGTGACATGTCTTCACAGTCAGGTAGGGCCTAGACATTTGGTAAACAAGGTAGAGAGAGGTTAATTCAGCGTGCCTAATATGATCACCAAATATTTCAAATTGCCACTTGAGACTAAAAACAAGTGTGTAGCTTATACAGAATTTGTGTATGTGAACACACACAGTACTGGCCTGCAAAATCTGCGATTAAGCATCTGTGACATAGCAAACAGTAGTACACACCAGAAACAGCTTTAAAAGCTTAGCTTTAAGCAGTCACTCTGTGGATACAAGCCTTATCTCTCTCACTGTGTCTTTCCAACGCCCTAGACATCTAGTGCGGTCTTTCAGTACGAGACCTTCTGCAGCCAATTATCGCAAAATAGACATGTAATATTGGCCTCGGCCCAGGATTTCCTGTGTGTGTGTGTGTCTTCGTTGAAGCCTTCTGTGGTTTGAGTTTCTGATAAGATAGCAAAGGCTGTGTGTGTCTGAGACATGTTATTATGAGACCTATTTCTTTTAGAAATTATCAAAATAACCGTGACTGTTACTGATCAGAGAATGCCCACTGACACAGTTTGACCTCAGCGTCATTAAAAGCATGCCCCAGAATAGCCTAGCAGTCAGACAGTCTAACATGCCCACCAATCAGGTAAACAGGAAAAAACTCTGCATGCCCTGTTTAGCCTAATGGTCACAAAGACTTTCAGCAGCCACAACATCACTAGATGCTAGATCAAAGAATGTTAACTCACAACCACAGCCTGCTGCTTACACTGAGGTTACAAAATAGACAACTATTTCCAAATGTTAAAAAATATCTCTGATGTTATCACTGAGGGTTAGCTTCACAGCTAAAAGGTGGGCTGATGGTCTGCTGGTGAAATAGCAGATATTTAAATTTGAAAACATTGCTAATCAACTAGTCTAAGTCAAGGGAGCTCTTAAATTTAAAGTATTTCTGTGCTACACAAAATGATTCCCCATGTAATGTGAAAATGTATGGCAGTTTAATGTATTGTTTGTATGAAGTTGTAACTGTATTACAGTATATTGATTATGTAACAATAACTACAGGCCAAGTACCCAGACTGCATGAAAGAAAAACTTTAAATAGATAAGCAAAAGACCAGAGAAATCCAGAGAAAGTAAAGAAAATGCCATTAGTCAGATACGGTACAACTAGATCCAATAGCTTTTAGAATGCGAAACATCGATGTACCCAGAAAGAAACCAAGGCTGTGTGCAACACACAAATACAATTACATGCAATTAATAGTGTACAATTGTGTATGAATGAACTTAAATACACATTAGCTCCTGCCAATGACCAACTGTCCTACACAAAAAATCTCTAGCAGTCAATAATTGATTGATGACTTGCTCAAGGGCATTGTGGCAATAACTGCTGAGTAACAGAGATGTACTGTAGGCCCTCCCCTTTAACCGGCTCATTTGGACACTGGCAGTTTTCTGGCTGCTGCACAGTCTATGGGGGATACATACATCCAGCCATCTCACCCATATGAACAAAAAGAAAACGTATTCAACTTCACTAGCATGAAGACTACCTGTCATGGCTATGTATATGCATGCCAATTTGGCACTGCAAATGTGGAAAAATGTGGGGTTAAATTATGTGTTATTAAAAAGATGGTAACATCTCTGATGGTGTAATGACGACAACAACCAGGTGTTCTATACCGGTAGCTGATCAGTAGCCTTTGTAAACATCCAGCATAATGTACCGGACAATTGTTCCTTCTCCGTCGTCAGGGTTCAGTTCAGATCTTTGGCAAAATAGGAAGACGCATTTACGGTAACGTAGGCTACTGTACCGGTACGGTACCGTATATGTGCCGGTACGTGTCTATATCGTGGTATATACCAACGGATATATATAATTATAATAAAATATATTGTTTGTCAAAAATAACGCGTGAACCCCGCTGTTTTGATAAATCAAATGTACCCGCCGTGGTTAGCTTCCGGACAGACGCGAACATGCTTCTAAAGAGTGTTCTTCAGCTCATTGTCCATGCTGTATGGTCGCTAGCTATCGCTACGGTACAGCTAGTTAGCTATGCTACGAAGCAAGCTCAAAGACCGCATATATGCAAAAATGAAATCGCAACCAGTGCTATTCATTTATAGCATGCAAGCTCTCACCTCCTTTGTGGAAACGATTGTTCCTTGGACCTCGAGATGGGAAAACCGTGCTCCCTTTGCTAATTTAACGTGTAGGAATCCAGCCAAGCAAATCCATTGTCTGTATGAGATGCCTACTGAATGTCTAGTAGCCGAATATTAGGCACGATCGCTATTCCCCTTCTCGCTCACTGTAAAAAAATCAACTTCAACCGCTAACCGAAATGTACAGTGTAAACGCGCAATAATAAATAAACTAACTACAAAATGTGATACAGTAGCGTTGTGGTTTGTCGGAAGCATGTGGTGACGGTAAATGCTTTAAAAAAAAGAATAATGTTACAATTGTAGTAATACATTTTTCCTCAAATAAGATTTTCAGAGAACATCGCTGACCTCTGGCGGCGGCAAATTATTACACTTACCGTACACAGACACTACTGCTTTGGGTGAGAGAAAAAATGTGTGTACGCTTAGCACGCAATTTACGGTCAGACTGTTGCGATTGACAGCAATATTACCCAATGCTGTTTGGAGTTTTGGTCCCTGCTTGGCTGAATGCTCCAGAGATAACGAACCAGATCTGTTAGCGTCTTCGTCAAAGAAAGGAACATGGTATTTCTATGGTGATTTTGTACGTAAAGGTTAATGCTGCAGATGACAATGAAATAACTCTAAATATATTGTAGAATCATATACATAATGACTGCTGTACAGTGAATGTAACACTCAGGTATAGCTAGCATGCTATACCTGACGTCTAGCTAATGTTGATCTGATGTCACCTTATTCTATTCAGTGTACAGTAGGTTTTTGTGTTTATAACTGCATTTGTTTGTTTCTGTGTTTTAGCTGTTGTATTTTTTCTACAACACTGCATATCCTCTGTCCACGGCATTTGTCCAGTTGTCCCTGACATGTCCCTAGCCCAGAGGGTCTTGCTAACCTGGGTGTTCACCCTGGTCTTTCTCATCATGCTGGTGCTGAAACTGGACGGGAAGGTAGCTAGCTCTATCTGCCATTGTTGTTCATACAATGTTCATACAACGATGAGGTAAACGTCTATGGGTGACTGACGTTTTGGATCACAACATAGTGAAAAATTCCTGATTTGTTTTTGTGCTATTGTACCACAGCCAGGAGTTAATTGTTGGTGTTTGTTATGGAGAGAGGGCTTAAGTCCTAACATTAACATATCAATTGCCAGATCCATTCACATATAGCATTCACTCAGTATCATTTCACCATGTTACCTTGTAATCTCCTTCCAGGTGCAGTGGAATTGGTTCCTTATTTTCCTACCTGTCTGGGTCTTCGATGGCATCCTCATTCTCATGCTTGCTGTCAAGATGGCCGGTCGCTGCAAGCCAGGCTATGACCCACGCAACGGCTCCCCTGACCTGCGTCTCCGCGCCTGGTACATGACCGCCATGTTGCTCAAACTGGCCTTCTGCCTTACACTGTGTGCCAAGATGGAGAAGCTGGCTGACGTCAAGCTGACATTTGTGTGTATTCCACTGTGGACTATGCTGCTAGGAGCTCTGGCGGAGCTGGGACTGAACATATTCCCGGAAAGGAGAGAGGCTTAACCATGCCTCTGTCTGTTATGACCTCCAGAGACTGGCAGTAGTTCATATGTTGGTGTGCCACTGTGGATCATTTCTGGCCTCCCTGGTGGGGTCAAGATGTTTTCTTTCCTGCGAGGAAAATTACAAAATGTGGTCTTTGTGCTGGAAATGTGTCAGTGTTGTCCTGATTAGTGTAATGTATGTGAGTGAATGAGTTTAAATGAGACATTTGAGTTCATGTTGGGCGCTTTGCTTTATGGACTTTGGGCCATATTGTTTCCAGTGAGAAAAGAGTTAATGAATAAGTAATGTAACAATCACTAGTATTAGCACGACAATTGAGAGAGAACTGACTTTTTACAATGAATTGCAGGTTTGGCTTAGTGGTTGTGGCATTGCTTTAAACCCGTCATTACATTTCATCAAACAGCAGCAGGCAGAAGATACTGTGAATGCTGAAGAGGAAGTGTTTAGTCTTTTTTTTTTTTTTTGTTGCTTTATTATTGGCTGCTGATTGAATTCACGTTATTAAGCTTAAGGCTCTAAAGCTGACATGATACTTTTGACATCTAAGGCATGGCATTTTATCATTTTTCATTGTGAGGATTGGGGATTGCAGTTGTCTAAACCAATGTATTTTCATTTATAGGTATTCCTCACTTAGAAGTATACACTATATTTTGTTCAGTGACAGACTGGTAGAAATGCAAGATATCTATAAAAACGTGTCAGTTTATTTTGATTATTTCAATTATTTTGTTTAAAGGTCCCCACTTCCTCCATTTCCCAGTAGTTCAATTCCTTTCCCTGTATGGCAGGCCACACGCCGTTATGAGTGTCCCCTATGTAAAATGTGAATCTAAATGAGTTGTCAACAAATACTTAATTCATTCAGTGTTTTTTCACTCCATAACAAAGTATGATAATATGTTCAGCTTTTACAGTATAAATTAACTTTTGAAATATGTTTATCAGCAAGTTGTGTTAACTTTACAAAAGTAGAAAACTGTGCCATTTGGTTAATGTGATTCCTTGTCATTTATTTGCACTATGTTCAAAAGAAAAACAATCGGTTATGTACATCATGAAAATAAATATTCTGAACCATGTCTTGACAAAATATAGTTTGGTTGCATTTTTAGTCAATGCTTTGTGGTTGGGAACCCATAAGTTAACATTCTGGGTTATCAAATGACAACAGAGCATTGTAAATGAAGCTTCATGCTATTAGATCCCATTGATAATCGGTTATCAATTCACAAGACAGTCATAATACTACATTACATGTAGTGTGATTGTATTTAACAGTATTGCAGAACTACTTGATAGTGGTTTGAGAGCAGATTTGCCTGGGAATATAAGAGTTTGACAAATGTCAGCAGAGGACCTAATTGTACTGTCACCCCTCAAGACGACTGTAGAAACCTGCGTGCTTAAGGACAGTTAGCAGGAACCTGTCTCACCCATTTGCAGGCATGCAATCTCACTTCTTTCTCTGCCTTTTGCTTCCTCTGTCTTTAGACTTCCTGTCTCGACACTCAATAGGTCAGCTCATATCCTCTGGTTTTCCAGTGTATGTGCAAGATGGAAACAGAATGACTGACTGACCTGACAAAGCACAACAATCCTAAATGATCGATATTAGTTTTGTCTGTTGAGAAAGATCTGAGATTATTGTTGCTAGTGTGGGCAGCCTTAACGTAGACTGTACGCTATGTAGAGGCATGACATTTCAAAATGTAATAATATTCTTCCAGGTTGGGTTGATTCTGCACATGCAGAATTAAGATTAGCTCAACTCTAAAATACCACATTTACTGTAGGATATTACTAGATTATTTACCTATATTATACTGGGCATTTCTTAGCTTCTTAGATAATGTGTTGAGAACAACCTCTAAAGACCATTGGTACATTCATGTTAGCACTACAGGATAGTCTACGCTATACAATGCTCCTTTTATGGTCAGTTTTCTGTGGGTAGTGTCTACACAGCTCCAAATACAGTATATGACCAATAGCTTACACTTTTACAATACAGATTTGTAGACAATAGGCTAGGAAAATAGAACAACTTTTTATGCAGTGAACCATTTATTAGCTAGGCTCATATTTAAAGTAGAAATCACACTAGAAGGCTTTCCTCTGTACAAAATGTCTTATGTACACTACAGTGATAACACTTAGAAACTACAGGAACAAAATAAAACATAAAATAGATAAATAAACTTTATGAAAACAGAAGCCCCTGTAAAATGCATTTAAAATCTTTTCCTTTTTTGTACAAAAAATATATATGTTCCTATGAGAATTCTGAGGCATAAAAAGAGCTGCAGTGTTATAGCAGCTAGCCTCAATAGTTTCCGTATGACACACTGTAGCTCACATCAGAGCTATAAAAGTGTTAGCGTTCTGTCACTGAATAAAAGTTGATAAGGCAAATTGACCCACACGGCTGTACTTAATGAGGAGGACCAACCATTTTCTTACCACACAACACATTGACTTTGTAGACCATTTGGGTACACTCAGGAAAATGCTTTCAATTGTTTGACTCACCGGGTCACATCTTTTTGGTGTAGTCTCACTTAAACTGAGATTTTTAACATTTTCACCAACATTATGTATCTGCTGTAACATTTTAAATAAGCAATACTGTCCCAACTCCCGACCACTGTAACCACAAAAAAAGGATTCCCGCCAATAATGGCTTTGGACTGTTTAGTAATTCACAGTGAAGGACAGGCAGTGGGCAACATTGTAGGCTATGTTAGAAACTCTAATTCCACTACTCAAGTAGGACTACTTGCAAAGTTGGTTTTGACAGTGGCACCACGTCTGGTTCATAACAGATATAATCTATTTAGTGGAGAAACTAAATACAGAATTATTATTATTGGCTATATTATTTTTACAATTTTAAAAATGTATTTTGCGTTGAGAGATTTGGCCCAACTGTGTTTTCTTTCAATACAATGTTTTTTTTAATAAATTTCACTTAAGGATGATATTTTATTCCATTTGTGGTTTCAAAGATAAATAAGTAGGAATTGACCCACAAGTGCAATCCTCGTCTTCTTTTCTTATTATCGAGTGTATGCAACACAAGAACACGTTTAAGTGACATTCAGTGCGTCCTCTCTTTATACACACACGCCTAGTGATATAACGTTTCAGGGTAAAAAGAAAAAAATGCAACCACAGAAACTACTATCATTGTTTCTGTCATTAATAGTTTTCAGTGCAAACAATATAGCAAAGCAAGTAAGCAACACAGATTTAAGGGGAAAATATTGCAATATAATATTGCATTGATTATTGCTCAAAATACAATACGTATGATATGGACAATAAAGTGATACTGAAATGTTGTTAAACCCTTAGACTCTGTAGCATCCTTACATCATCCATCCTACCACTAGATATGGAGACAGCTATGTAGACACAATGGAAGCAAATAGTGAGGTAATACAAACAAGATGTCTGTCCAACCGGAAATGTGGGGTTAATTAATGGCGGCAGGATTAAATAGTGAGGTGGGGACGCTACAGAGTCGAGTGTTAAACAAAAGTTCTGTATTACTTAAACATTACGACGGTGTTATGGAGGACAATATGGCAGTACAATGTACTGTATATTTACCATAGTAAATACATTATATTGGATTTGATTTGTTTTTAGTGACCCATAATTGAGAAACAATGCTGGAAAAAAAATACATGGACATTTTAAAAATCATCAGCATCAGATGTGAGACAAGATTATCCAGTGACTCTCCAAAGTCAAATATCTCAACAGACACCACTAGCACTTCTCCCCAGTGATTCAGATTTACAGTATATCGTACCGTTTGTGTAGAATCCTTAGAGCAAGGCGACCATCAGTGCTACATTGTAATTGATAAAAACAGTACCGTACAGCAGACAGAACATGGCTGACTGCACTTCTGCACTGACCTAAAGCTATAAAATGACTGTCCAAACCCAAACACAGAATAAAGCTTTCCATTTGCTCACTCTTGACTAAAAGTTTAAAACATTTAAAAAAAAAACACAAATTAATGTATACACATAATTTAAAAGGACACTCCTCATTGCATTGTAGTGTCATGCTACCCCCCCCTAATCTCCCCCACATCATGTGATTGAAGAGGGTGGCGGTACAGAGGGTGTATGGGATGGAGTAGAGGATTGCCACCCACTCAGTAGGAGGGGTTCTATTCAAAACAACTTTTTGGAACACTGCTTTCAACCACAAGAACAATTCCAGACAATCTGGGGAGTGTACCTTTAAATAGGATGAGAAATACAGGTAGCTAACCTGAGCCTTACCCAGTAGGGAAAACACAGGTGGAACGCATTACTTCTAGGCTGCATGCAGGTACACCAGTGCACCAGCGCTTACTGAGTTCACATGGACTTGAGTATGATCATGTTTGGGCATCTATGAAAGCAACAGAAATCCATTTGATCATACATAATAAATTAGTATCCTGGTTACCGTGTTGCATGTGCAATTTAGTAGCCTAACCTTAAATTAATTTGACTCTGGCTATTGAAAATGAGCCCACTTTGGCTTATTGTGGGCTTGGCACTATTAAATGTCCATATCGCGTTTAACGGAAGATAAGAGCGATCGAGAATAGTAAATGTCCTGGCTGAAGTCATGCCTGTGCAGCTATCAGAAACCGGGATATAGTGTATACATGCAACAGTACTCCACCTGGTTATTCAAAACTGGGATAAAGGCTTATCCTGGCTTCTAAACTGGGATACCGGTATAAGCAAGCACAAACATGGGATTCTTCTAAATCGGGATCATAACCAGGATACTCAAGTCCATGTAAACGCAGGAATTGGTAATGTAGTGGTTGCCTCACTAGATGTGTCTATACTGGAGCACTGGTAGGACACAATAAAACAGACACGTAGCTAACCCTATGAGCCACATGCGTTTACCCTGCTGTGACATCCCTGTGGAAATATTCCATTGTGTCTAGTGGGGCTTTAGCTATAAACATCACGCTCTAGTTACACTAGTACAATGTATACAATATTACTATCTGTCTCTCTAGTTCTCTTTGTACACTGCTTTTACAATGACACGACCTTCAATATAAGAGATGCAAAATATACAGTCATGTAAAACTAGTGTGGTGAGCGGGTGCAAAAAACACGAATGGCTATTATGAAATGTCCGTCTTCTCTTCCTCATGCAGCAAGGGCTGTGGGGGAGGGGGGGGAGGCTGAGCGGGGAAAGCGGAGAAGGGGTACTGGTGGAAGGCCTGAGAGGGAGGGCACTGGGGGGGCAGCTGGAGGAACGGGGGTTGAGGCCGGAGAGGGGAAAAGAAGTAGGCGTCGGCGTACGGGGAGGGGCGGGGGGCGCTGTGGGGGTCCGGTGGGGGCTGGCAGGGGAGGAGGGGGGCGTAGAGGGGGCTCACGTGGGGGTGGAGGGGCCAAGCGCGCCGCTGAGTGTGCGCCGGCGGCTCGTCCAGGAGCGGCCGGGAGTCCGGCGTCTGCTGTGTGTCAGGTCGCACAGGGGTCCGAGGAGGAGGAGGAGCTGACAGCAGGGGTGTGGAGGAGGAGCAGAGCAGAGGGGAGGTGGGCTGGGCGGAGCTGGAAGACGTGCTGATGCTGCTGTCTGATGGCTGAGGAGGGTGGGCTGTGGTCTCCTGGTGTGTAGGGAGGGAGAGAGGAGCAGTGCCGTCCTCTGCCGGGGCTCTGTGGCCTCCTTGCTGTTCCTCCTCCTCCTCCTGCGGTAGTGCTCCTTCTGCAAGCACACGCCACAGGTCCCTGGGCTCTTTCTTCACCTGCAGCATCCTGGGCACCTCCTCTTTCAGTTCCTCCTCCTCCTCCTCTCCTGGGTAGTACTGTCGGAGGCGCACGTGCCAGGCCAGGCTGCTGACGGCCGACACTGTCTTGAACTGGTGCACCACGTTGCGCGGGATGAAGTAGATGTCATCGTGGCACAGCAGCACTCGGGCGTAGCGCACGCCCTCGCGACGCAGCTGGTTCAGCTTGGCGTCGTCCACCCACTGGACACACTGGCAGGGGGAGGAGAGAGAGAGAGAGAGAGAGAGAGAGAGAGAGAGAGAGACTCTGAGTCTATATGCTGCTGCATTGCTGTGGTCCACCAGGTGGCAGTGCATCCTAAGTATTGTCTCTGTGAGTACTAAATAATTAGTAGTACGTATTAAGTATTGTATGGAGGGCAATGCAGAGTTAGCCTGGTGTGGTCTGGCTGCCGGCAGTGTGGCTGTGTGAAGGCTAATGTGATCACTGTGCTCTCAGCTAAATACATTGAGCTGAGAGCACAGTCAGGCGGAGACAGGCTTATACAGAGTAACAGCCTTGCAACACTGACAGAACACAACCAGCAACTCCACAGACCACAACTCATTTGCATGTTGTGCTAAATGTGTTATATGTAGTTACTATGCGTTACCCTTTAGCAAATTAAGACGTTATACAATTCTTCAAGTCTTCATATAACATTTTTTTCACAGGGGAACCCTCAGCTCCATCAAGGTATTCAGTGAAGGCCCAACATAATATATATTTTATTGATTTATCAACTAAACAATTAAATTATTTTGATCCCTGAGTTAAATGAAAGCAGCAGACTGTTGTCTGACTCTTTAAAGTTACATTCCATGAAAGCAAATGTGGGGAAATTAACCAATCACACGTTTTCTTGGGACAGTTGCTTGGCAGAATAGTCTGAACTTCTTTACAACTGTGGCATGGTGCAGGTCCTTCAATGGGCAAATTGATAAACCGACAGCCGACTTGATTGTGACTAGCAGGCTGGGAGAATACCTTGATTGTGAGATATGCTATGCTATGCTACTTACTTGATTGTGA
>JAODOY010016635.1:0-26330 GCA_025399855.1 Forbesichthys papilliferus | reverse complement strand
TACCAAAACCCCCCCACCCCCCCCCCCCCCTCCCCCTCCATGGCGGACAATTGCCAATCTCAAATGGATCATTGGCATTGCAAAATCATAAGACAAATTATGAAAGACATAACGTTAAGAATTCTTAATTCATCACCAAGAACTATGGGCTATTTCTGCTAAAAAGCTTAAAGGACCACAGTTAGAATGAACATCACATTTCCATATTCAGATGAGTTCCCAGGGAATATTCTGAGTGGTGTGTGTTTGTACTCTAGTAAGTAATCTACATAGTATGCTGTTTGGCTGCTGTTCTGACTCATGCTGCAATTATTTCTGAAACTGTTTCATTAATGACGTTTAAGCTTTTTCTCTTTTAGAGAAATAGTTACAATAAATATATATACTGTATATAAACACATAATACACTTGAAATGTAATCCCAATCACCGTTGTTATGCTTTCTCATTCAGAGCTATGGTTTCAGCTGCAGAGATGAACATTTTATCCTGAAAGAAAATGGCTCCCCTGTAAGTTTCACTGAGGAATTATATACACATTGACAACCACTTTTGGTGTGTCACAATATTCCCTTTTTATTGCCATGCAAGTGGTTGCAGCATAAATGATACAATAATCATATGCTAAACAATTAATGCATGTAACAACTGGCATTACAACTGAAAGTGATGCACACGAAACATAAATAAAGCTTTAGTTTGCAGAAGCAGATTTCTGCAAATGTGGGTGTGTGTGCATATGTGTGTTTGCTTGTGTATTATTTGCTTGTATCTTTTACCCTCTACTTCAAAGCCTTTCTTAACCTGGTGTATTTGCCTACTTATGTGCGTGTGTTTTTGTTCCTGTACCACTGCAATATGTGTTTGACTCCCTGCTGTAATGGCTGTGGTCTAGGTAAAAGCAGGCACCCTGGGGAGAGAATCTATTGTGTCCCCGCTGAGTGGCACAGCAGAAAATGTCACCTCGGCAACCACCACTCAAGTTACCAAGGTGACTTTTTATTTGTTCCTATAAGTTTCAAATGTGTTATTTGACATGAATGTTAAGGCCTAAACACACATCCTGCCCATCCCTGTACTCTTGAATGCATGTACTGTACATTAAACAGCAATGAGGTTGTATTAAAAGGTTGTGTCTGCAGTATATTGTACATGCTACGTGTTTGGACCCAGGCAGCATTCACTGTTATGGTCATGTAAATGACCATGTGTTGGTCATTTACAGACTGTGAAAGGAGGTTACTCCGAGACCAGAATTGAGAAGAGGATCATTATCACAGGAGACGATGATGTAGACCAACACCAGGCACGTATTAAAGCCATAGTTTGCTCAAAACATTGACATTTTTGAAAAAAGCTTAGCCTAGTTTACTAGCAGGCAGTACAATAGGTGAAGTCGGTGTACACAGATCTTCAGCACATTGATTCCTTTATTGTGCCCTCAAAACCACAATGTCTATTCACAAACCTTCTCAAATAAATGTTAAACCGACTCTTTAGTTTTGAAAATGTCAGGCACAGGTAGCATAAACATAAACGTGTCTGAGGCTTACTGCGATGGCCCCTGTGTGCTGAGATACTGTATATTGAAACGCTGGTCTTAATTGTCATACTATTTCACTAGGCACTTGCCATGGCCATCCAAGAAGCCAGGCAGCAGCACCCGGACATGTTGGTGACGAAAGCCGTGGTTATCAGGGAAACAGAGTCTCCCACCGAGGAGATGCAGAGGAAATCCGAGGTCCCTTCAGAACACTGACAACATCAATGATTAGCGTAACAGCGCTGAAGTCGCCATGGTTAAATGTCTCCCTGTCCTGTTCGTAACCAAACGTGTTCTTATGTCTTCCCAGTCCTGATGGGTTCCTTCCCTGGTGGCTCCTGAGACCGGGAACGGGCGAGAAGCCCTTCGGCTGTCTCATCTAGTGCCCCATCCCTTTCCTGTACACCGCCACAGCCAATAGAAGGACTCCTTCCCAACCGTGTGTACATGAGACACCTGAAGACGACGTTCCCGCCGTCTCCCCAACAATGCAGTAGACCTTCTCTCCCTTTAGCCAAACCGACTGTGACATGGCCCGTCCCCCTTGACCTGACCAGACGTAGTCTAGCCTTGAGCTGTCCCAGTTCTTCCTACCTTTTCCCGCCACCCATCCGCAAACACCTGTTACACTAGGAACGCTTTCTTTTTCCTGGGGTGTTTACAGGTTGGACTTGTAATGAGCGTTCTAAGAGCACCACACCCACTACTATGTGCATTCCCCACTTTGCAGAGAGGGCTACTGACGGCCTTGGGAGTTCACTTTGTATCGACTTTAAACACACATCAATGGATCAGGCGTATTTCTCGACTCCTCCGAAAGTTTGGGTTTGTTTGAATGACAAGTTTCGATGACGTACGTAGTTCTGCCCGAGACATACACACCACCACTACACACATATATATATATATAATGTATATTGATTCCCTTCGATCAGTTATTCTGCAGGACTTATTACGTTCACCACGGTGATGCCTGCCTTGGCCTGATGAATCATACATGAAATATGGGAGCAATGCAGGTGGGTCTGAGGCATGGGTTAATAATGCTATATGATTGAGGGGTGGGCGAGAGCCAGCCTTTAATGCTTGGTATCACACTCCATACTGTATAATCAACAGCTGTCTTATTAGCCTTTTACATTTTTAAACAACTATAGAGAATCTAATTTATGTCCAGTGCTTGCTTGTTTATGAAATATGTATAATATTAGACAAGAATAATCTGCATGATACAATAATAGCCACGGGAATGTAAAGCTGCAAAGAACACCGGTTCATGACTAAATTCCATCGGTGGTGTTGAAGTGTTAGAACTGAACACCTCCGATAAGCAGTGTTGGTCCATGCTAGACTTATGTGGCCTCTTATCAATTAAAGAATGGAAACAGATTGCACCCAGCTTTGGTCCTAGACTCTACTCCACATACAAAAACAACATTGCTGCCATTATCCCATATTTCTATTTTATAGTTTATTTTGTATCAACTTGCCAGCCTTAGCCACCCAATAGCAAAGTATGCTATTCATGTTTTTAGTAGAAATATACTGAGGACATTAAATACAATGTTTGCTAAATGAGGTCATGTTTTACACTTTATTTTGCTTGTTTTAAATGATACAGCTCAATGTATGTTATTTCTATAATCTTGGCTACAGCACTGTAATAGTATTCAAAAAAGGCATACTTAAACTAACTACTTCTAATGCTTCCCAAGGTAATATATTTTGTTTTTGCTTTTTTCTGCTTTGTTTTCACAATGGCTCAAATGAAGTGAAGACAAATATAACCTAGACTGACTGTAGAGATTGGAAACTGATTGGTCTGTGTCCAGAATGTTTTAGTTATTCTTTTAAATTAATGGTCAACAAAATACCTAAAACCAGATATCATACTAAAGATACTGTGGTATAGGTGTAAAGATGATTCTACTGTAGAGCCCAAGATTATTGGAATAACACAAGTATGTTCTCGGTTGACTAAAATCTTTTAAGTTATATTGTATGAGTTGAGATGTATTTATGATTGTTGAATGGTGTAAGGTTTTTCTCAGTTTGCTTATTCTATCACCCCTCAGACAAAGCCGGGATTCAGTGTCATATATTATAGCTCCATGTCTAATAACAAAGCCCATTGATTCCTAATTATATATTTGGATAATCTTCAATATACTATGCATCATTATATACATAATAAAAACCAGTGTTGCTGTAATTGTGCTACTGTTAACCAAAGGCAGTGTATTTCACTGCTTGTGAAATTTGCAATAATGCAGCCATGTCATTATTTGTTCCATTAAGACTGTGAACTCACATACACATTAACAGCATAACAAAGTCTTACAAGATAGATAATATATATTAAAAGGAGCTCTATGACACCTGTGGCGTTGTCTAACCTATAGTAAACACACCCTTTTCCTCCAACGTGGTGGAATACTCTGAAATCTGTCCGTCTTGTCTTTGATGTTCTTGGAAACAACAGATTGCCTAACATAATTAGTATGTTTGATCTGGTTCTGTTAAATTTTATTGGGTCATATGACACTGGATTGTTGTGAACGCATTTGCTTGCAACAATAGCAGCACATACACTTTATACTATTGGGGTATCTTTGATGTAATATTAGGTACATTTCTTACAGAAAATGACTACTGTAGGCATTACGAGTTGTAAAGGTAATGTGGTAAGTTGAAAGGTGGAACTATACTGCATATCCACATTTCAATGTTTAAATCAAAAATGACAGTAGACTTCAATATAGAAGGAGGGCGACCAGCTAAGGTAAACCCTGTTGCATATGCGACAGGAAAGGATTGCCTCATGCTTGAAGTCATTGTAACCGTGACCACAGAAATCTGTGCTAAAATGAAAAGGCTGTTTACCTCGCCTTTAAGTCAAAGGTGAACCCAAGCCTTTGAGAAAGTGAAAACCGGGCTTGTAAAGTCTGTGACATTGAGCCAAGTGTTTGAACTGCGGTCTAAAGCAGTGGTCACTAAAACACAATAATTGGTCTTGTTGATATTGAAGCCAGAGTCTGGTTTTTGTCGAGTATTACAGCGCACCTCTCTTCCACCTTTAAACTGTCCACAGCCGTTTGCTCAATATCCCCTAGTGCTTGGTTGTGTGTACTTGCTGTATTTGCATACCGTCTCAATGGAAAACATACATGCATAAATAAATGTCTATGAATAAAATGCTATATCTCTGGATATGGGCGTCAACTAATTTAAATACCAACATGTAAATATAAGGGATTAGGATAAATAGATTGTTTCACAGAATGTATAAGCAGGCATGTATCAAATGTTTCAACATTTGAAGGGTTTTGTGTGAAGGCAGAAACACAAATAATGTGTGGGCTTTTAGCACCACCTAGTGTCTGTGTATTTACTTGTGTTAAAACCAGTCTACTACATCATGTAGTTTCTGTGATAAGTCACACATTATCCTATAAATGGCATTACACCGCTCCAATAATATGATGCTCCCTCCACAATGCTCCATGGTTGGGATGGAGTCATTTTGTTGGTGTGCCACGGTTTACCTCCAAACATAACATTGTGTTTCTGACCAAATATGTTGTCTACATCTGCCCACAACATTGCAGAAGTGAAACAGAGATGATTTTTACAAAATCAGTTTTGTATTATGTTATTCTTACAGTAACACACAAACACAGACTAATGTCTAGATATTTATACATTATATATTTATATTTTCAACCTACATACTAGGCAGTATAAATATACTCCTTTTACTATAGACTAGTGTTTTCCTATACATTGGCAATCACTCAAGCATTTAGAAAATGCTTTTGTAGCATTTGGTGGAGCTTATTATAGAAAATTATGTTTGACAGTTCTATAAATCAATAAATTTTATTAACACAGTATAAACAACAAACAGCAACAGAGAAAAATGTGTATTGGAGCATAGGAATGGTAGACCCAGTACAGTATATGTCAGATTGTCTGGCTTGAGAGACAAAAGCACTGACACCTAGACAATCTTGCATGTTTCAAAAGCCATTCAGTCGATGTTGCAGGTGAACGAACAGAACAGACAGGACAGGTACAGGCATGCTGAGAAACAGCTGGACACAGTATGAATCAGTGTAATTACAGAAAAACCAAGTAAACCAGCTCTTTAGAAAGATTTGTTTATATAAATGATTTGAAGTGTAGAAAAAAGTATATTTCACATTTCTTGATGCATGATCAAGTAGCCTACAGTACACCTTCCTTCAAAGTACTACAAACTACCTGTTTTCAATGGATTATACGCTACATATAGACTGCTGTGTACTACTGTACGATAGCAATCTCAAATAGCATCAGAAGACTATGAGAAATTAAAAAACTTCAGCAGCATTGTCTTTTATTAGGAATGCACACCCATACAATGCAACAGGCTTCACATATTGCCGACAGCCCATGCTAAACAGCGACGCGCTGCTCAAACTAACCATAATATAACCTCAGCATTGCACAAAGGATTCTGGCCCACGAAACCCCAACGACAGTTTCTATCGATACAGCAGAGTGTATACTGGAAACATCAGCGCGGCTGCATTGTAGCTCTCTATGGTTCTAATGTTTCTGATGTCTCCGATACACATATATGAATTAAGGCTCTTTAAGGACCTGAGGATTTTGAACATATGATGAGGCACAAACAAGGCAAAGAATAGCTCTAGTGGACACAGGGCTAAATGAAAGATGGCGCAGGAGATAGTCACTGCACCATCTGTGGCCAAGGAATCGAGAAACCCAGGGTGGATGGTCTCTGGGAGCTGATAAAACGGTTCAAAGGGATGTCACACGGATGGCTTAAGTGCAATGCCTTTTGGAATATTGAGAGGACTATTGAAACTGCAGAAATGTACAATTAGGATAATATTAACAGTTCATTCACGTGAAAGAAAATCCTAACTCTGGTCAATGACATAAAACCACAGTTACAAGTCTTGACTTACTTAAGAACACAAAAAGTGCACTGCCATATAACATCCTCCGAATGCTTTGTTTTGTTCATTTTGTTTGTCATACATTGGTCTCCTCTCTCACCATAGCATTTTACAAAAAAGAGGGGAAAACTAAAAACAGCCAATGTTGGCTTTGTCTTGAATTGATTCCAAAGAAATCTATAAAATCTCAACATGTCATAGAAAAGATGCATAAGACATTTTTTTCCTGTTTTTTCTTCTTTGTGTTTTTGTTATGAAAGCTCGCTTTGGTAACAACAGAGTCAAAGACATTGGTCAATCTCCTTTACTTAGCCTGGTCGCTGAAGCGGGCTCTTCCACTGTCATCTCAATGATGTGACTTTTTTATTTATTTATATGTATTTATTTACTTTATTCGTTAGCATCTTCCTCCTCTCTCTAAAATCTAAATGAATGGATCTAGTTACACCAGACAAGGCTGTTTGTGTTCCGTGGTAGGGCTGTCTTCACATCAGATGCAACGTCTACTGGGAGCTGTTTGTCATAAAGATGTCCGCGCTGTGAAAGACAGTGCTATTGTGCTGAGAGCTGATAGAGTGGAGACCTTGGATGCTGACCCGATTGCATTGGGACCTGAAAAGGCATGGGAAAGAATGAGGCAGTTTTACTGTTTAGTGAAAATAAATATACTGTGGTTCTTCCCTTAGCGCTGTTGTTGTTGTTGTTGCCGTTGGAAACATATGTTTTCTGTTCTGCACGCTAATGTGCCCTTTTGACAGAGGTGTCGTGCAGTAGCAGAGAATACACAGGTACAGTATAGCTCATATAACAGTAATAGTAGTAAACCTAAATTAAATTGACTTACAGTTGTTATAAGCTATTATGACATCCATGTGGAAAAAGCCCATAGTAGGGAATGGAATGTACTGTATAGTCAGCCATCTTTTGCTCGCTTTTGCTAAGTCAAATGCAGTTTAACCCAGAACAACGTATCTCTTGCTGTTTCTGGGTTGTCATCTTTAAGACATTTGTGTTTGTCTGTAGCCTTGTTGTGTGACGGTAATGTAACATGCAATAATTACAATTTTGAAAAGGACTAGGAGAAAAATATTTTTAGACAAAATTGTTATGTTCAGGTAAAGAAATGGCTAAGATTAGCATGAGCGTAGATTTCGTATGAACATGGGTGGGGGGGACATAACATTTTGAAAATCAAACACTTCGTTTTCTGTATTCTGGTGGATTCTTATTGAACAATATGTGCCTTTTCTACATGAACGTATGGTGAAAATGTATTTTTATTTAAAGGAAAACATTAAATACAGGAATCCTGGCACAATTCAAAATATATGAAAACTATTGCAGTAAAGTTTATCAAACTATGTATTATGTTTAAAGAGTTCTTAAATCAATAATATTCTACTACACATTTTGGAAACATTTTGGACATAACCTATTATAAAATAAGATAATCCTTTATTGTCATTGTACAGAGATCCATAAAACAAGACTGGAGAATTTCCAACTACCGCCGGGTGGCCCCAGTGCGTCTTTCATATTTTTATTGTTCTAAATATTGAGGGGGACGCATCCCCTGAATCCCCACTAGAATCTACACCTATGAAGTTTATGTAAGTTCACCCTAGTACTAAATATTGTTCCAGTGTCTCTAGAGGCCCAAATGTTCATATTTGAAAAGTTAGTCTACATGAAACAGCATTAGAGGAGGAGGAGCAAGTAGAAATAATGCAGGTTTAGTTTAGGCATCAGGTTGTAGGTTGTAACGTATGTGTTCACCTGAAATGTCATCCAATCAGGGAACATGGGAGTTAAACAGAAGAGGTGTTCCACTGTTAAAACATGTTGGAGAAGTGACTCTGGACTAGGCATGGATATGAAAAAATGATATCACAATTATCCTGGCGATTATCCTGGCCAAAATAATTGCGATTTTATTAAACTCTTTAATAAAGATTATTAAACTCTTAAATGGCACTAAAACATACTGGAATCACTTAATCTTACATTTTGTTAAGAAACAATCTTTTTTATTATAATGACACATATGTACAGTACCGTGTATTTTGTGTGTGATTCTTTTTTGTTTTGAAACCTGTATATGTACACAATGGGCAAGCCGAGCCTTCAGCCATGGTGGTGACTGACTGGAACGATGCAGGCTAATAAATAAATTACTAAATGAATGCAATTGGACTGTACAAGTGAGCAATACAGCTTGTTTTAAGTCACTTGTGAAAGTATCCATACTCGTGAGGATATTCAAGATTATCACGATGGACATTGACCACGATACGATTATCGTCAGTATTTTTATCGCGATAAGCGATAATATCGTATATCGTCCCATCCCTACTCTGGAACTTACTGAACATGACAATGATGACATTAAAGTGTCCCGTGTCCCACCTCCCTCCCCCTTGCATTCCTGTGTAGACACCAGCATGGGACTGGATTACCAGGCTGGCCACTGGGCTGGCTGACAGACGCCTGCCCTTGACTGACCTGGTATTCGTGGGATGGTGATCTGCTGGCTGCTGCTGCCCTCGCCTCCTTCTCCGAATGGTTTGATCTGGATGATGTACTCCTCGTCAGCCGGTAAAGACAGCTCTACGGAGGTGCTGTTGGTCTCCATGACGTCTGTGCGACTGTGGCGGTTGCTCTTGTACAGCACCTGTGGACACGTGAAAGTCAGCCAGGGACGTTCCACCGCCACCTAGTGAGCTCTCGCGACAGCTGCGGGCAGCTATGTTGTGCACTTACTTTGTACCCGGTGACCTCAGACTCATTCTCCAAGGCCTTGACCTGCTCCCAGTTCAATATAATCTTGGAGTCAGACGTGTTCCACATCACTTTGACCGGGGGCTGGCTGGGCGCTGGGTGGAGAGGAACACGCACGTCAAACAGTGTACTGATGCCTATTCTTATCCTAATGACTTATTATAAAAGGTTGACAGCATGGAAGATATACAGCGAGGGGTCAAGAAACATCTCCATTCCGAAACTAGTTTTCTTTGTGGTTAACTTACGTTTAACTTATTAGCTGTTTGTATATACTGTATATGCAGGCTGGTTTCTGTGACATAATTGTCACTAGCTATTAAAGCTTATTTGAATATGCATGTAATGTGAGATCACAGAGTGCAGCAATCTAGTCGGTATAACTTACAAACATGCAGTTATGGGTTGACTAAAAGTAACCAAACATGGATTTAACAGATCCATGTATTTTCTATGAGGGTAAAAGAAGCTTCTATTTAGTAGACTGAGTATTAAAGGAAATATGTATGATCATGTCTGCCACTAGATGTCCAGCATCCCAGTAAACATTTTAATGGGCCACACTAAGATGCAAGGAGGCCAGCCCGGCTGTAAAAAAAAAGAACAGAGCTCGGATTATAACGCACACAGTTTGCTGCTATGTTAATGTTAAAAAATATAGTATATATAGTATATAGGACCTTAAAATATAGAGTGTTTTTTTTCTAAGGGTTTCAAATATATAATGGTTTTTATTAAGGGTTTCAACTATATAATGGTTTATAATTAAGGGCTTTAGAGAATGGTTTTTAATTAAGTGTTTAGTACACCTTTAACAGGATTTTTGTGAGTGTGGCTGCATGTCAACCTGTGCCCCCTAGTGGTAACTGAGCACATGGCATACGTTACATTAGCCTGGTCTTTACATGAATTCACCCGTTATGTTTACCAGGTAGGTGCAAACTAGAAGTCAACCCACTGCTGTGAGTCCACTGAGGGGGACAATGATATCTATATGCATACGTGGTTTTTTGGTGGTCACATTGACGGTGGTGCTGGCAGGTCCTGTTCCAGCTGTGTTGTACGCTCTCACTGAGATGTTATACGACATGCTGCCTCGCAGCCCTCGGATAACGGTAGACGTGTGATTCCCCACCGTCCTCTGCACACTGGCCATGTCCTCTTTCTCATTTCTAGCCCAGTACCTCAGCTGGAAAACAACCACCCCCCCCACAAAGAAAAGCACAGACATGAATGCAAAAAGCATCCTAGACACGGCAGACACTGAAAAAGCCTTATTTCATACCCTGCCACTAAACTGTATGGAAATACGAGAGAGAGAGAGACCTCTTGTGACTGTGAAATGGGCTAAAAGCTAACCTTGGCAGTGTGTTTTCTTGTGTACCCTATGCTCAGTGCAGGCTATAGTGCTTTGACGTTTCTTAGCTCGACAAGGGTGATGTGGCTAAAGTTGTGTGGTTAAAACCACAGCACAATATGCTAAAAGGATTGACAAAAAAAACAACAACCCAGCCATCACCTTCAACTGATAACAGATTGTCTTTGTCACCAGAGTGTCCAGGCTGAAATAGCCGGGTTGACAGTGCAAATAGAATTCCTCTTTCCTCACCGGAATGCTTTGCTTTTCTGTTGACTTTGAGTGGTCAACAATGTATTATTCCGTCACTTTACGTGACCCACAGATGACAACGGGGCTTTTGTTCGCGCGGTACATTACATTTGAATAATATCAAGCACTGAAAGAAGAGAAAAACAAGCCCAGGCCACGGTGCTTGGCAGTAGCCTTTGTTGTGTGGATTAGCGGCTAAACGTTGTATCCCTCGGTGTATTGCATCACTCAGCTAATCAGCCTAGTTACAGCACTTAGGTAAGCAACAAGAGTAACACAGCTGAACGCACAGGCTTGGGACCAGGTTGGACAATTACACATGTAGAAAGCCATTATCCCCTATGCCCAAGGTGAATGAGCCCGGAACATCCATCAATAATAGAACACAACAAGATTCAACAAATATTAGATGCTACCTGCTAAAGGGCACACGCACACACACACACACACACACACGCACATTCAAGCATACTAAAAAGCACACAATGTATTTCACTGTAGTGTAACTCACCTCATAGCCAAGAACTCTCCTCTTGCTAGCGTTCCAGGGTAGAGCTTTCCATGAGACTTCAATCTCAGATGCAGACAGGCTCTTGGCGCGAATCCTTGTAGGAGCTCTGCCAGGTTCTGGAGTTAACGTCGAAAAAAAAATTACAAGTTATGCTCGAGCTTTGATGAGAAAACAAAAAAGGCCCCTTAAAAAATATATATAAAATATAAAAAGCCTATTAAAAACTCCTTCAAAGTCCTATTTCTTTTTCACCGACACAACAACAGCAGAAGACGATGGGTGGGGGGACAGAAGGGGTGGTGGGGGGGGTAGTTGTGAAGGCATCTTCCAGTAGTTATAAGACGTGCAGCCATGAGATTACAATTATAAACATCCACTATGGCGGAGCTAGTGGCTAGTGAACCCACCTTCCTCTGCTGAGTAGATGGTTGTGTGCGGTCCGAAGGGGCCCTCCCCGACATTGTTGTACACCCTGACTCTCACGTAGAACGGAGAGAAGGGCTGGATGCTCTCGTTTTTAAAGACGTACCGGGAAGCTTCGGCAGAGGGCACCGCCGCCTGCATCCACCCGGTGGCGCCGTGAGGTCGGAACGCCACGACGTAGCCAAACCCGGGCCCGTTCTGGAGCTCTTCTGGAACGGGCTATAACAACATGAAGACAATAGAAGCACGCACATGCACGCACGCACACACACACACACACACACACACACAACCATTAATAGCACAATGCCCTGAGCATGACACCAAAATTACTCTATTGTTAAGACCAATAGCAAACCATACATCATATATTTATAACTGCTGACAAATCTTCCTTCCTAACCCCTATTTCTTAGAGATACGGTAGCATTATGTAGTAGTAGTAAAAAATATTCTTTTGTATTTTTGCCTTGGTGTTTGAAGTTTGGTTAATACAGCCAGCAAAGTGCCAATGTCCATTGCACATATTCACTTATTTTTGTAAAGTGCCAATTAAAAGCATTAAAACAGTTATTTCTGCTGCCTCACCAAATAGAACTGTGCCCAAGGTTTCCTTCGAGTCAAGGCTAAACGAATGCTTTGTTAAGCAGAAGCTAGGCTTTAATTGAACTCTGGCATTCAGAAACATCAACATTCATTCAGTAAAAACCCAGTGGGGGGTGATGATTTTAGGCAACCAGAATAAATAGAGGCTTTTTCAGTGACGGCTGATAAATGGATGCTTTGTAAGAAGAAAAATGAAGAAAAATGAAAGGCGAAAAAAAGATTGGAGAACTTAATCTAGGAGAGAAGGAGAGAGAGAGAAAAAAAACTCCTGACTTCGGAGGAACAGTTTTGTCTAATTATCTTATTGAAACCTCAAAAGCTTTTTCCTCTCCCCCAGGGGTGACGGCAGCAGTTATTGCCTCTCTGTTCTTAAAAATGAAATGCTGTACATTAAGCCGCTCAGACACTATTAATGAAACAAGGGCATCGTTTCACGAAGAATTATAACACCGTCTAGCTCTCCTCAATGGGTGAGGGAGTGCTGTCGTTTGCTTACCTCCCATGTAATGACTAATTCAGAGCGACTGCCACCACCTCCACTCACATTAGCGGGTGTGACCTTCGGAGCTGTGGGAAGGAAGCAGAACAGCTTAGTTGATTTAAAGCCACTTTTCAATCACTAATGGTAACAGAATGTCAATCTACTGAAAACATGGCAAAGCCCATGTCACAATGTCGTGTGACTTGAAATGCAGTTACACAGCAGCCAATCTTCATCTATATGTTGGCACTTATGTTTACAGAGAACAAGAGCAGCTTTTTAGAAGTCTGCAACTACACCATTGTTTGGATTAGAATGTTTACAAAGTTCTGTTATTAGCAAAGGTGACAGCAATTTGTGTTAGCTGCTGCCTGAAAGACTGGTACACACTAGTCATGTATAAGAAACAATAGCTACAGGATATCTACAGGAAAATGTCTTTCATTTTACATTCCTGTTTCACATTCCTTATCTGTGACTGTGATTGGGATAACAAACTATAATTTACTGTAGCTACAGTATGATAAACTGCATGGCATTATTCTTGCATTATGTGTAGTGAAAGTAGTAGTAGGTATTATTTGGCTATTATTCAATTGGAATTTTCTTACATAATGGTTTTTATTACAGGATGAAAACAATATATGTATTGTTTAAACAATGTGAAAATGTTACTTTGTGTTTTAAGTTACTTTGTGTAATGTCTAATACTATTAAACACCATTTTGCATTTGATCATAATTTCTCCAATTTTGTATTTTACTGTACTGTATGGTAAATTGTCTTCGGTACATTAACGCAAAACCCATTCCACTTGAAAGTAGCTCTTTATGACGAGCAAACTGAGCTAATGGGGACTGCAGTATCTACCCTATCACTTCTGCAAACCTCTACATAGTTGCTTTAAAAAGATGTTCATTGTAGAGAAGCACTAGACAAGTTGAATGGTGCACAGGCCTAAACATTTCTCCTGAGGTAGTACAGTACGTACAGGTCTCCTTTGTCCTTGCTTGTTTGGAAGGTTTGCTGGGCTCTCCTGTCCCGACGGCGTTGCTGGCCAGGACTCTGAACTCATACTCCACCCAGGGGCTCAGCTCTATTACTGTAGCTGTCAACTGTCGGCCCCCCACCATCTCCGGAACTGGCAGAAAACACACCGGGCCTGCTATCAGCGTCAGCCCACTCTGTGTGTGTGTGTGTGTGTCATCTTTGTATCAACTGAAGCCTGTCCTCCACGCTGACAGGTCTCGTGTGTGTCCACCACAGGTGCACGGGACAGGAGACAGACACTCACAAGGGCACACGGTGTATACACACAAACGCCTTGACAACAGGCATTGAAGGAATAAGACGCAGCAGTTAAATCACACTGCGTGCTGCTACTTTAGGCCAATGCAATATATACCGCTATACGCTATAAATAGGTGCTACTGCAACAAGCAAATACTGTATTAGTCTGCGACCAAGCTTCTAGATGAGATCATTCCACTGGCTTATTTGTCATTTGGAAATACGTACTGTAGTGATAACAGTAAGTCACTGACATTGTAAAGCAATTTGGCCACTGGAAACAATCTCAGATAAAAGGACAGCTAATTCTCAAAATGTCAATGGAACAAGGAATACAGTATTGGCTAATGCACCTTAAAACGACCGTGCCCGAGTACACAGTGAACCATTAAAGCGGTTGGCCGGAAAAAAATCACCTCCAATATCCACCCGCACTGTCGTTTAACTATGCCATCAAATTACAGCGTTGGCAACCAGGTCCGTCATCGGGACAGGATCCATGTTTCAAAATTCCCCAGACTCAGATAAAAAGGCGGTCAATGGTCACGCTACAATTGTGTGCCATTTGGTGTCGGAATATCTCCAATATTCTCACAAGGCATAACGAATGGAGAGCGATCCCTGTCGCTTGATTGGAGGAGGTCACAGCTGGTTGGAGAGAGCTTACCTGTGGTGACAGCCTGCCACCCCAGGGAAAATGGTGTCCTAGCCTGGATGGTGAAGGCTGTAATTGGACTGTGATTATCGAGACCAGGCCTCCAGGACAGAGACGCTGTGGTGTCCGTGATTTCTTCTACATGAATGTTGGTGGGTTGCCCTGGAGGACCTGATGGATAGCATGGCCGGGTCACGAAAGGGAACAAATAGAGCAGAAAGTGCATATAGATATTTATATACGGATATATAAAGAGAGCGTGAGATATAAACAGTGGGGCAGAAATCCACACAAAGTGTGAGAGAAGGAGGGAGGGCCGTGAAACCTGAAATGAAATGCTGTAAAAAGACACAAGGGTGCTTTATTGCAGCTATATATTGGAGTCACTTCAGCGTGAACCCTTGGGGAGCCTACACAGACTAATTAGACAGCAGGGCTTTTTAATCACTAATAAGGACACACCTCTAACGGGCTATCTCTTCATTTGATCCATTCAAAACGTGTTCATATAGCTATTATCAGCAACACACAGACAGACAAACTGGCGTCCACAACTGACAGCAACACCCGTCTCCCACAGATGACTGATGGAGGCTTCTAGCTCTCTGAAGCCTTGAATCCGGATAGCTGAAATATCATGTTTGTTATATGGATATGGTCTAATAGCCTGGTAAGACCATCCTGATTTAGCAAGCTCGCCCATTTGTTCCACTCTGCATTTCAGTCTGGAAATGTTCCACTCAAAGTCAAAACAAGAACCCCATGGGGATTATCCTTCGAACGCAGGCACCAACTGAGCTACCCACCTGGACGCTGATAGAGTTGTGCCTCTCTGTTCGGATCTCAAATGGTTGTGAATTAGAGGCTCCCAGACTGGAGCTTGCAAAATCAGATGGATTCATCTGGCTAAAGGTCTAAGCCATCTGTTTCCTAACCTCACAAAAGTGCTTCAGTAGCATTAATACACCACAAAAATACAATATAGTATGAATTATACAGTGTGGATCCCCTAAAAGTTTCTTGCAGACCACCGACAGGGTCACAACCCCCAGTTTAAGAACTGGGGGTTGTTGGGAAAACATTTTAAATCATGATAACAAACACAGACACGTTCCCTAATTACCATTTCACCCCATGGCCTTTACAACATATCACCATATAGACCTTAACACAGCTAAATGGGCATATGGCTCATTTGAAGTGCGGCAGCGTAACAATTAGTAGTGAAGACAGCAATGGCTATAGATTGCTGTGGCTTACCTCTGACAACCAAGTCAGCAGCAATGGAGATGCTGTCCACCTTCGTTTGGACAGCGCACGTATACTTCCCTGCATGCCTCAGCTGGATGTTTCGAATCATAATGTCCCCCGCAGAATGCTGCTGTCATTCAACAAGCACACACACACAGACGTGCGCACACACACACACACACACACAGACGTGCACACGCACGCACTCACATGCACACACACACACAAGCACGCGCACACA
The DNA here is from genome assembly GCA_025399855.1 of Forbesichthys papilliferus. NCBI lineage: Eukaryota > Metazoa > Chordata > Actinopteri > Percopsiformes > Amblyopsidae > Forbesichthys > Forbesichthys papilliferus. The sequence goes on along the minus strand of JAODOY010016635.1, from coordinate 9,976 downwards.
AGCACTCCCACACACAAGCACACACAAGTGCACAAGCGCACGCACACACACACATGAACGCACACGCACAGAAAAGCATGTGCACAATAAGAATCAAGCAATTATACTATGGACTACTACTACTAACAACATTTGGGGGCGAGAACAAAATGCAAACGTTAGTCTGCTCAACAAATGTTGCTAAGGATCTGAAATTCTTCACATATAATCTGTTATACTAAATAGTAGACAGGATATTAATTCTTGAGTATACGAGACAGCAATCGCACTTTATAGTAACTTATTCACAATAATTACAGAAGTTGTTTAATGCCTGACTTTAGCATTTGCGGAGAAATTGTGTAATTACAGAGATGAGGAGCAAACTAACAGTTCATTACAGGTTCCATTTGTTCCATTTCAAAGTTCTACCCTCTACAGTACATTAACATTTGTAGACCTATCCCGCTGCATAGCAATGTATTAGGGAGAACAAAAAACACAACAGAGTCCAGAGAAATAAAAATAAACTGAATTAGAAAAGTATGCAGCAATGTAAGTCTGTAATGTACAGTGCTGTGTAGCTGTGCAAGACCAATCACAGGGTATGTATATGTTCTTTAAAAATAAACCACAAGCAGTAATTTTCTGTCCATAAATAATACACACGACACAAACATTTCCTCTGCACTGCGGCTGAATCTATTATGACCACACTAAAGAAGAGAGGTACGATATTGATGTATCAATGTATCTTCGGTAACACCTCTTGACCTTTATTCAATGGGAACTCTGAACGGGCGGAAAAATCAATGTCTCTACGGTAGAACATTTTCATGAGAGTGCTTTGGCACAAATGAAATATTAGCACTTCTCAGCACGCTGCAGCGAATACTTTTTTCCTTACATTTATTGTACACCCTCGCCTCTGCACAACGTGAAAACAACGCTAAACTATGATTGTTTAAGATGTACAATGTAGCACCTTCCATTACACCACAGTTAAGTAATCACAGAAAGTTGTTTATAATTAGCTCTAGCTATAGCTATAGCTCTGCTATACCAGAAGGTCTTATTTTCATGCATGTTGCACCTATAGGCTCCCAGATATTAAACACAGTAAAATAAAATAACCTTAATTGGTAGCAGACATAATCTTTATTGTATAACCTCAAGCAGGTAAACTGCTAAATAGAGCACTATTATATTATTATAAACACTTTATATGGGAAAAAGTGTGTTCTTGGAAAATATGGATGTATCAAAATATTGAATGAGCTTGTTTGTTTTGTTGGCTGCACGAGTTATGCACTTACTCCGCCCACTTTCTCAAAGTACCCGCCATGGTTCCCAAAGTGTATGAGCTGCTCGTTGAAGAACCAGGTGAACCTGAGCTCCAGGGTCGGGTCGTGAGCCACCTGGCAGGGTAGCACCACGCTCTCGCCCACCGAGACGTCCAGGGTGGAGGGAAGGGTGGTGATAACAGTGGGCTCTGAAACGCAGCGTCACAAGCGGCACACATGAAGCACAATGTGAAGCCCCCCCACACCTCCCCCTCACCCCAGCATTAAAATTCCACGCGCACAAAAAGGCTTTGGCGAGAGCCGAGCCCTTCCATCATCCTTATGGATGTGTCAGGCCGAGTTAATAGAGGGATATGCGGGAAAGAGCGCGCGGCAAAGTAGGCCTACAGTAACTGGTGTTGGCGTCAGCCTGAGCTCATCCCACCGGGGACTGAGAGACTTGTCTCTCCTGCATCCAGAGAAGCCACCATGAATCACTGTCAGCTTATTCCTCGGCCTGGAACTCCCCAATCAACCTCAAATCCCCACAAACACGCCGCTGGAAATGCAGCAAATATCGGTGCGCTTCTTCTTCGCACAGTCCCCCCACCCCCTGCTCTGTTCTCAAGCCTGTCCGCTCTGTGTGCTAACGCCAGCGTTGCCATGGGGAAAGATAACATATTCCCTAGCTGCTACTTCAGTGGCACAGGACTGTGGAAGGACATGAGAGAGAGAGAGAGAGAGAGAGAGAGAGAGAGAGGCAGGCTGAGGGAGAGGCTTTGTTCGCACGGTGCACAACGGCAGTCTGCCTCTTGGGGGTGCTGTGATTACTCGGTTGAAATTGCCACTCGGAGCGCGCGGGCTAAATTAACCATGGCAAATGATCCCCGGACAGGCATGGATTCATGTAGAAACTGCCGGCAGTGCAATCTTCATCCAGAGTGAATTCGATACCTTTATTGTATACCCCCTTTCCCTCTCCCTACTGCACACACACACACACACACACACACACACGTGCGCGAGCACGCCGCACCACAATGCACTCCCGATGTGATTTATCTACTCGTTTTTTTGATATCATGCCAGAGTGGTATCAGCTGGTAGGCTTTGTTAGATACACACTGAAAGGGTGTCTGAAAGCTCCAAGCTTCCATTGTTGAGATTAAATGGTACACTGCAGCAGCAAGGTAAAAAATGTCATAATAGTCTGTAGTAGGTATTCAAGGATCTATCTCTGTTTCTAGAACTATTCAAGGTTTTTTTTTGACTGGACACAAAGCACGCCAATGAAAGCAACAGCTAAGCTTTTTTTCTCCCACAAGTGTGTGAAGCAAACACAAATACAAGGCTCTTAGACGGTATCATTTCCCTCTTCCAGATTTTAAGATCGCAAAGAATGTATTTTTACAGAATTAAATCTATTTACGGATGAGGTCCGTTTCAGAAATAGTCAACTGCTTTCAACAACATGGGAACTTGAACGTGTGTCGTCACTCAACGGTGGTTTGGGGATTTGTGTGACACGCACTTCAACGTCCTCTCAATACTACACGCGTTGCCTGGCCTTGCGCTGTCCCGGGGGATCCATTCTGACATCGACGCTGGGAATATGTTCCTTTATTACCCTCCTCTGTCATCATTTGTGATAGATTATACAGACCACCTGGTTGGTTACCCAACCCCGCACAGGGCTCTTGAGCATAATGTGATTGATATCTATCCTGTGGAACTGCCACCATAAGCACGAGACTAGTAGCCCACTCACTTAGCAGGGTCAATCAGGGACAAGATAGAGAGCATGTTAGCTCACTGGCTGACTAGCCTACTGGCACTTCAGGGACTAAAGCGTTGTCGGGTGAGCCCTCTCAAACGCGGGGCTTGTGTTGCAATAACATTACACTGGAAGAGCAGCGCAGAAAGCAGAGCAAGATAATGAATAACTTCCCCTCTCTGCGGCACACTGACACGCCTCAGTGTGCCAGTCTCACCACTCTCCCTGGCAAACAGCAGAGCCATCATGAATAATGCTCACACGGCCTTAAGGAGCAGAGGGCCTGCGGAGAACAGAGCTTTTTCGCAGCTATAATGGTCCAAGGTGGGATGTGTAAACAGACGCTCTTATCTCTTTTGCACAATCTATAGGTTTTCACAACAAGGTTGTTAATGTCAGCTCGAAAAATTGCGTGGCGATAAACCATGTGGTGCATGGATTTGTGTTTTTTAGCTTAGATTTCTCTTAAGTCCTTCGAGTAAGGCTTGATCATAGTCAAAGCAGGGTTAGACATGACTTTCTGTCCATGAGCTGTAATTGACAAAGAAAATCGAACGTTCAAAATGTATCGTAACATGGCATGTGCATATTACACGTTGGGATGCCAATATGTTTTACAATGTAATCTGTCTGAACACATTGTAACTTAACATGCTGTTGTGAGCATTTCCGCAGGTACTCGTAAAGGTTTTTGTCAACACAATTTCCTCCAAGGCGATTTCACAATGAAAAGTAATAGACAAAGTTATAATAGCGGGCAAAAGCTTGTGCACACAGCAGATGTTTCATTGCTGCTATTAATAATGTGTTCAAATGCTGTAGAAATCGGATGTTATGTTGCCTTAAGATATTTACAATAGTAATCTGTTATATCTGTAAAATACAATAAAATAAAGTAAATATACAGTATATAGTACAATAAAGTAAGCACATTCTGATCTCATCAAACAACAAAACTAGTTAAAAACAGAAGCCTGTATTACATACTATCCTTTTATATACAGTATTACAAGCACACTTTTCTATGTATTTGTTTAAATCTCTACAAACCCACTACTGCCTTATTTTAGAAGCCTCTACATATTTCATCAGAAAAACATAACATATCAAGCTGTTCTGTGGATGACTGGAGTTCCAACTTCCATATCCATGTCGTAACAGACTGCACATCGACCATTGCTGTTAAGCAATAGCTGCTGGGCTCTGTGTTTCATCCAACAGCTCATATGTATGTACCGTAAACTGCACATAGTTGCATCTACTGTTGTCCAGCAGTCATACATTGCAGCAATGCACATAAAGGTTATCATGTGAAGAGTCCACCATATATGCAGTTCATTTAGGTTTAGCTTTTCCTCCTGATAAGGTTCCAGTGTCTTCTTGGCACCTTGGAACCTGGTAGATTTAGTTTGAACCGGGGGGGTGAAGTTGTTTTATGAGAATAAAACAACTTTTCTGTGTTCTGGTGAATTGTTGTTTTCTGCATGAACGTATGTTGGAAATGTCTTTTTATTTAAAAGGAAAACATTAAATACAGGAACCCTGGCACAATTCTAAATATCTGTAAATATTGCAGTAAGGGTTATCAAACTATGTATTTCTCAATGTCTCTGGTAGACATAGGCCTATTTCATATTTTTCAACATAGACCTAATTTAACCTACTCTTCTGTCCTCTTTTCTTTGGGGGAAGTAAATATGCATGTGACATATTCATGTCAATGGTCAATTCATTCATTTTAATTAATGTATTAACCCCTGGACTTCAATAGCTCATATGCTCATGTTCAAAATGATGATCTAGGCTTAAATAGCTGACAAAAAAGCATTAATAATCTACTAAACATTTTGGACACAACATATTCTACTACCGCCGGGCGGCCCTAGTACGTTTCTGTTAGGGTAAACAAATACACTTGTTCTAAATATTGATGGGGACGCATTCCCAGCATCCCCCATGGAATCTATGCCTATGACAGAAAGAAACTGGGAACAGGAAATTGTGTCAATATTTACACCAGCATTGATATGTCTCATCACAGATCCTATTACTTTGTTTACAGCTCAAAAAACTCATTTTATGGTGCAGTTACACTATTTCAGTTGTAATTTAGTTTAAGTGAATAGTGTCTTTAAGGTAAAAAGTAAATGAGCATTGTAGAGAAGTGTGCACAATTTGGAGGTTAATCCCTTTTATGATTACTTAATTCTAATGTTTCTGATTACAATCTGTATACAGTATGTCCACTGTAGTCCCACATACAGTATATAGTTGGAACTTTAATGAAGATAGATTACTTTTTGTCAGACAACTGCCTCTTCAAAGATGGTGCTATTTTAGGTCAGTTTCCAACTCTAGTGCAAGAGCACATAAATGGTCCAGACCATTTATCTTCTGTCCCACGGCAAAAGAAATCAAACCAAGGGACGTGACAAAAGGAATGACCAGTGCAACCTCGCGGGATTGAGTTTTAGTTTTGTGCGATAACCTGCTGAGCCTAGCGGTTCTTTTTTAAAAACGTGTTTATCAACACAAAGAAAAGAAAATTCCTTTAAACGCAATTGGGAACATGCCACAATAACAACATAACAAGCCCTCCATTTGGCTCTGCCCCGGTTGCCCAAGTAATTCCATAATCAGGGTTTATTTTTCTGTCAGAGAAAATCCATGAGGATAAACTGCCCCATGAACTCCGGATGATCTCAAACATTTTGACATCATTGACCAATCATAATGATGGAAGGCAACCCTGGTTGCAACAGTTCATCCCTAGTGTAATCAAAATGCATAGCGCTCATCTATAATCAAGCGCAATTAATCTGCTAATATCCCCCAGTGTTGGAATAATAGAGGGTATTAACCAAGTTCATTGGTTGTGACAGCCTCCCCTCCATTTGCAAGGTAGCTTATTCACAACAGGAGGCAATGAATCCATTTTGACAGCTATTTTTCAGTATTCATATCACAAAAGTCCATTTGAATAAGCTACTGTCATTTCCCATAAGGGCTGCTCCCACAACAGAAATTTCCCCCCACTAAACCGGTTTCCAATCCTCAATGAAATAGCACATGTAAATTACCCCATCCTATTTTCCAGACAATATCGATTGTGACAGTGAGGCACAAGACCATAAAGTAGAAACATTTGTACATCAGCTGGAGAAAACTGCTTTCACACAGGACATTTAGAAAGCCGGTAAAAAAAGAATGTCAAATGAAACCCATATTCTCTATCACAGGAATAAAAGTCTATTACACGCAGTCCTGCTTATACACAGAAGGCATATGTGCGTTGATTTCCTCTGTGCTTGGTTTGGAAATCACATATAGGCCATCGGCCTGAACCTACAGTGAGCACACAGGGCTAGCTACTGGAACTCCCCTGTGCCCATGTAGCTGCAAGATATTCTAAAGCACTCTCATTTCACCGTGTGTGGTACATGTGTGAAGGTGGCTGTCGGAGGGCGGTGACGATGTTCTTTCTTCTACGAGCTGGCTGGGGCAGAGTGCGTTTAACATTTGACAGCAATTAACTGTACATGCACAAAACAAAAATACGCTCACGTTCTACCTATTTACATTTGATTTAAACAGAAAGTAGAGTTGGTTATTATTCTTTTCTTTGATAAATATTACCAAAATTTGCTTGTAAGGTATGCCTTCTCAACGCCTTCCCAACATCCGTGGCTGCTGCTGATTTATAAGCATTTATAATGAATGAAATTGGCATTTTATAATTCAACAAGGAAAAGGGAATGGATTGACTGAACTGCAAGAGGCTTTAGAGAGACTCCCTCTTTCAAAGTGTTTCTGGTGAAAATGAGAACGTAGATACCTGTCGTTCCTTGTTATTATCCATTGGAGTAAATAATGTTGTAATCGATAGCCTTCAACATCATCAATCACATGCTTATCTATATGGTGACAGGGAAGTCAATTAATCCTGGTTTCTATGGCAACTCCTATATATATATATATAACAGGAGTGAAAAAGCTAAATGTATTTATTCATGTATTTTTTTTCTGCCGACGCAGCAATTCAGAGGCTTTTACAGATGGCTAACTTGTTAGAGGGAGAAAATGTACTATGTTGAAACTTTAAAACAAAAATACTACTACTGTAAGAATCTTTAGTCTTATGGGATTTAAGAGACACTGCATTAAACTTTCAAAGCTGAAGGGGGAAAATAATATAGCATTTCTTATCACTGTCAAGGGAATCCTTAAGGAGCCTGGAACTGCTCCATCAGGTGCGACAACTTACTTGAGATAGCTCTGCAGCTCGTACACATGCGCAGGCAGGGCCTGAATTGCATCAGCATATATGGCCTATTAATGCAGCATGTTCACAAGTGTTGCGATGACAGGAATGTTATTTCCTCCACTCAACTGAGGTGGGTGGATAGTGATAGACAGTAAGGGAATTTGTCTAGTGTGAACTTGAGTGTGAACCCCTAAGGGGTTTTCCACCATGTCTTGGTACTGTACAAAAAATTATGTCTACATTAATTTAAAATTTTTATATGTCTACATTAATTTAAAAGAAAAGGCCAACAATGTTGCAAGGATTGGCTCCAACGAAGAATAAAAGAATATGCAGGCAAGTCAATACCAGAAGTGTGTTTTTTTTTTCTTCAACTAAGGGTCATTAAAGTGAAGATTGCTAATTCTATTGATCAATAAATATGAGCCAACAATAAGTGTCTCAGCACAGCAAAAATAAATAAGCGCTTACACAAATAAACCCCCCAACCTCTGTGTGGGGACGGTCACAGTGAGGGTACTGTTCAGTGAATATCAGCAGTTTCCCCAGAGATTAAGGAAAAGGGAGAAAACTATTCCTCAGAAGGAACACATACTGTATAGGGGTAAACACTAACACTGCATAGGGGTAAACAGTAACACTGAACAAAGCTACCAAACCTAATGCACCTTATACCCAGCTTACATTTATTTTTAATTAACTATTATAAGTCACAGCAAGAGAGCAGAAATGCAGTACCACGTTCTACACTTGCATACGATCTAAAAACAATGGTCATGTTCTCCATTGAGCATGTCCTGACATGCATTATACTATGCTTTAGTGAAGAAAGTCCAGCGTTTTATACAGTAGAAATATACAACACAAAATATAAATTATACGCTCATGTTTTTGCTCTCAGTTAAATATCTTCGACTTCTACAATAAAGTATTTCTCTCACGTTTTGCAAAGACGTTTGTTAAAATCCATGTTAGCTCTTCACCTTCACCCTTGCCAAGATAATTCATCCACCTATAGTAACAGATGTGGCATCAAGATGCTGATTAAACAGCATGGTTATTGCACAGGTGTGCCTAGGACTGGTCACAATAAAAGGACATTGTACATGTGCAGTTTTATCACAACACAATGCCACAGATGTCACGTTTTGAGGGAGCATGCAATTGGCATTCTGATTGAATGTCCACCAAAATGTACATTTTCAAGATAAAACTGGACATTTATTTATTGTTTAATCAGCATCGTGGTATGCCACACCTGTCAAGTGGATGGATTATCTTTAAAAAGGTGAAGTGCTCACTAACACAGATTTTCACACAATTGTGAACAAAATTTGAGAGAAAGATTTGTTTTTTAAAATGAGTGTAAAAATAAAATGACAGTAAATGCATCTGAACGTTTAAATTATATATTATACTGTAAAAACCAGTATACATACATATATAGCCTATATAATGTATATGTATATAATCAGTTTACAAGAAATATTGTTCTTTTATTCCTCAGCTTTCAATATTATTAAACCAGCCTTAAAGCAGTCAGTTATATAATTGTGCCTGTGCTAGCAATAATGGAAAGGCAGGGGAACCATTAATGCTGTTTATACACACTGTAAAAATGATTTGGTACTCAACTTAACTTGTTACCTTGGTGCCTGAGTGTTAAGCATCAAACAACATTTATTAAACTACTCAGATCTATACAAGATTATCCAGTGCATATGCAAGTAGTCACCCACTGTACAATCAGTAATAATAATAATAATAATAATAATAATAATAATAATAATACATTTTATTTAAGGAAGCCTTTCAAGACACTCAAGGACATCTTACATTACAAATACAAAGACACAGCCTAATATAAAAAACATTTGATTGAGACAGCATGCATATTAGACATATTATACAAATACAAAGTGTGAAAAGTAAACACATTTGGCTTTCAGCTAATTGTCAGAGAGGGAGCCGACATCACGGATCTGCAAACTGGAACCTGGCAAAGTACGCGATGCTAATGGACCCCAGACGAGGGCCGCGATGGGCGATGGAAAGAGCTGCCGTGTGTTTCAGCGAGGCAGACCCAGTGTAGAACCCCAAAGTGGGCAAACAGAGATGGGGGGCAACAGACAGGACCCCAACCGGAACAGCAACAGCTCAGTTACAGTCCGCACCTCAGTGGAGGCAAAATAGGGCCGATCCACAATAACAAAACGAGACGTAGTGATACGACCGCCGACACTGAACCCCGAGCCATCGCACACACGTAGGGCAGACTGGCGCAAAGTATGGAATGACAGGAAGATGACCTCTGATGTAGGCTATGTTGCCGTGCCTAATCATCCACAAACATGCAGGCGACGTCCAGGCAGACAAAACACGCACTCTCCGGTTCAACAGGCTGCTGCGACGGGCGGCTACCGGTAACTGCTGAGTAGTCTAACATATAAGCTCAGTAGCTAGCCAGGACCTGGTTTTAAATAACTCAACGAATTGGAGACCAGTCAAGTATAAATGATTGCTAACAATGGCTAATTTAGAATATAATATAATTGTAATAATATAATAAAATAAAATAATACAAACAGTTCAGCCTCTAAAGTATAAAGACACAAAAGGAGAAGTGGCAGCCATAAGCGCCAAAGTGCTCTCCCTCAGGAAGACAAAATAATAAAT
>JAODOY010016625.1:0-26335 GCA_025399855.1 Forbesichthys papilliferus | reverse complement strand
TTTACTGTTAATTCTTGGTAAATTCTAGCTGTAGTCTGTTCAATTGTAGCTAAGCAACTAAATGAGTGTGTATTGGCTCGACATACTGGAGGCCAGTTAAATATATTATATAACTGACTCCATTATGTTAAATTATATTAACATATTATATGGCATATTTATTTACACCAGCTATCTGTCCTGTCAATGTCACCACCTCTAAGTTTAGGAAGACACTTCTGTCCCAGTCACTTCACACACACCCTTGATATGCCTTTGGAATATCAAAAACATCAGTGCATCAGTCGCACTTATGGATGGTTATGGGACTACATTAGGGCAAGCATATTACATTTAATTTGATTTTGTAATCAGTTGCACCTTGTCAATAAAACCAATTAAATACATTTTGACTGTAGATAAAACATTGTTTGGGACCAGACTGCCCCCTAGTGTCTACAGATGTAAACTATTTTGTTAGCTCTGTTGGGTGATCAACCCAATAATTAGGTAGCTCATAAAGTGTATTTACAGCCCTCTTCTAGAAAGCCCAGCCAGAGAGCTGTTGATATAAATGTGTTTCAATAAAAAAAACACTTCTTCCACAAACTACACATTTGAACTCATAAGTCAAACAATACACCTCATACAATATTGTCATATATTTATGGCCATAACAGGTCTCAATGACATTTTGTTCATCTTCTGAAATAATACATTTATACAATGTAAACAAATAACTTATTGAGAACACTGTAAAAAATAAAAAAATAAAGAAAAGTAACCGTGTAAACTGGAAATCACACAACTGTCTCAGTTAAATACAGTGGATTAATCATACCATCAATTCATTAAATGTATCTTTAAAAGTTTGCACAGGACCAGTGAGCAACAGTAACTCCTGAAGTGCAAAAAATAAATCAGTAGATTTTCCATTTTGGCACCATGGCATAACAGGGGGTAACTTAAGTATGTATTTTATAGCAACTAAAAGTAACTTCAGAGGGAAAACAAGCAGCACGTTAGCATGAATTACACTTGCTAACGTTAAACATATGAACTTGGGAGAATTGTACATGTCTCCATATATTAGTTTAAAAAAAAACAATAGGGACAACGATAGGGAACTCAAATATATTCAACACACAAGCTGTATCTATCTGTAGCATGAGCTCTCAGTACAAATACACTTATGGTTATAAATGGAGATCAAACCATAACCTTTTTTCTAAGCATATTGTAGGAGCACTGCAGCAAAGCCATCACAGCAAAGTAAATAAGTAAGGAATACAGTTGTTTAATATGTACAATATCTGAGGGAATATAGCCTGGAGATGATCAGAAATGCAAGAACGTAAAAATAAAAAAATGAATAAAAAAAACAAAGATTTTGATTTAAACAGGCCCTGAGAATATTAACATCCATACAAAGACAGGTAAAGTAAAAAAAGTAAAACAGAAAGTTTAAGTTCTTACAATCATATTAACCAGGCAACAACAGAGAAGTGTTTTAATGCATTTTCAGTGCAATATGTTTGAGCACCACATTAATACAAGTTTTAGCTTGCAGTTATGAGAAAAACACTGATTTGATCTTATATACCTAAAGCAACATTGACTATGAAAAACATTAAACGTGCTGCCATCCCATCAGCCACTAGACGGAAATCACCAATGTACTACTTCAACAGCACCGATGCCTGCATTGGGACAGTGATGCTGGACACTGGAAACTCCAGGATTTCCAGAAGCCAGCAGAGATGCACATCAAATTCAGGAACATACCTGAACAATTTCAGCCACTACATACCAGTGTTTCAATCAGTCAAAGTACCCGTCAACCATTGGATACCAATTTCCTTAGGACCAATAACAAAACATAGGAAGGTGCCTTAAACAAACCCACATGTACACATGGCACAGCACCTTGCTCTTGAGGTTCCACGTGTCACGGTTGACTCAGATGAGGGGCAGGGCTGGCTCATCCAGGTCAGAGAACAGGTCAGCGATGCCGTCGTCCTCCCCAAGGCTGAGGAGATAGTCCCCTCCCAGGGTGATGGCCAGAGGTGGCGGGGTGAGGGTAAAGAAAGTCTGGGGGTCCTTGGAGGACAGGAAGGAGGCTAGAGTCTCCAGATGCAGGGGTACAGGAGTCACTGTTACGGCCGGGGCGTGCTCAGAGACCCCAGAGCCTGGGCTGGAGAAACCATTACTCGTGGAGGAGGTTGTGCTGTCTTTAACAGAGAAGAGGAAAATGGACACCAGCTGAGGTTACAAACCAGTTAAAAAGCATCCAACCGGTTTCAATGGTACCTCCCAACTAGTGGTCGACCGATAATGGATTTTTAAAGGCTGCTATAATAACGATATTTTTTAGCCGAAAAAAGACGATAGCCGATTAATCGGCTGATTATTACAAATGCCAAAATAACAGCAGCAAATAATTCATAGGCCTCTCAAGCCATTAGTATTTTATAACAGGTATAAACACAATTTATTAAGTATTTCTACAGGCTTTTTATAAATTATAATTATGTACTTATACACTACTTATGTATTGTAAAATAAAAAATAAAATGTTATCATTCTCACTATCTGTCATGTACAATATTAATATACATTAATATTATATTTAATAAAACACCCACCAGATGGCAGTCAAAGATCGCATATGAGGTACTGGTAAGGTTCCTGCATTGCTTGCCAGTGTTAACTTTAATTAATCGTAAAGGGAATCTTTCAGATGGATTCAAAATTACCACTGAAGGGACAAGGAAACAATATGGCTTGCTTTTGAAAACAATAAGCAAATGAGACGTAACATTTGACACATAAGTGAAGTTACCGTAGCAACTTGCCACATTATGAGCTGGCTACGGGTGGCTATATGCTAACTTGCCATCTTGTAGCTTGTTATAATACCAGATTACGATTGCGTTTCATTTCTACTGTCGCTAAAAATATAGGAGGACGACTTACCATCACAGTGCTTCATTAAGCTTTTACATGCATTTTGTAATAATCGCGTACCGTTACATCTTGATCTGGTGGTAAGTCTGTCAGGCTATATGCAGTTGTAAAGATATGGATTAGCCATTGGACCTTAGTTGTGCTATAGACTTGCATTTAACGGCTAGCCAAATACTATCAACCATTCTTGCTTCTACTAGCAAAATAGACGGCATCCTTTCGGTAGAGCAGCAGATGTCTTCAGTGTAAGCCTTACTGTCATATTATAACCAACAAACGCATCATCCTGAAATAAACCTGTCTTAAAGATAATTTTAGGCTGATGTAAATATAAATTATTCCAAGTACACAATTAATTACTTTGACTTTGTGTATGGAGTGTCAAATGCAAGGTGATGCAGTTTATGTGAGCGGTGTAGTCTGTTCTGCCGATAATTTGTAAAACGTCCTTTTGGGGCAGATTTTCGGCAAAACGATTAATCGGTCGACCCCTACTCGACTTACGTGTAGTGCACAACAAAATGTCATCAAATTACCTTGAGATGACGCCATGGCAACAGGCAAGGTGTCCGAGTAGCCCGGAGTCTGGTGGTCGTGAGCGTCGCCAACTGCTTGGTCCATGGTGTCGCCAAGGTCGTGGTCGTCTGAGCAGAGAAGCACCTCGATGGGCCCCTGGGAGCTGCTCAGGTACACCTGGAAGCCCTAGACACATGAAGCGCATGTCTAAACGTAGGCATACAAAAATACAACACAACTGTGCTGTATAGGGCACGTGATCAACGTTACCATGGAAACAATATTGTGCAGCCAACTAACCTTACAGGCAGTTTCATGCGATTTACAATATCGGCACATGTACCTCCTCAGGGTGGAGGATCTCCAGTCGGGTCTCACACGGGGCTTTGACCACAAGCACCGTCTGCTCGCTCAGGCTGGGGATTCGCTTCACATCGTCGTAGGTTAGATAGGCAAACGTGAGGCGCGCCGTCAAGGAAGGATTCACGCCGTGGTACACCGTGGAGAACATACAACTCAACCAGGCTCATTTGTAGAGGCAGGGCTTGCAGTATCAGCATGATTTAATGTAGCATGACTTAACCCTGATGGCACGCTGATGTCATGATTTTATTCTATGACCCATTCAGCTATTGACACGTGCTTATTGTACATCGCTTTGGATAAAAGTGCCTTGTCAAATAAATTATATGTAAAATGTAAATGAGGCCTGGGTTATGCTCCAAGAAACAAAACATCAAGGACATTTACAGGTATCTAAAGGATCTAAAGCTGCAGTGTAGCTGTAGCTTTAGATGCCTGTAGTCCGCCTGTGTGTATGGAGCGACTGCTTAATATCGCCAGGTTGCTGATGGTAGATGTTCTGTATTAAAGACAGCTAGTGAGTATAGTCTCAATGTTGGCAGAGCTATGAAGGAAGCTCTCACTTTTAACCCACTGAGAAGCTACTGAACCGATATCTGACATTAAATTGCAGACTGCAGTTACCATACCAAAACACCATAACGACAAACTGTTATTTACTGCAACGTTGGGCGGTCAAGGTAGAGAGGCTTGCGCTAACTGTTGGTAGGCTATTGTCTCTCCCTGGAATAGTGTCTCCTTGAAATCTGAAAACTGATTCAGCCTCCATATCACGACAAATGTATGGATATGCGCCGTGTTACTCGCCTGTTCCATGTTACCTACAAATAGTTTGTCTACTCTTCATTTACTTTTGAATTAACACAAGCATAGACTACATTTGCGAGTGCTAGGCTACTAGATTGTGATGTCAGTGCTGTTTACAAGCTGTCAGTAATAGTCCTGCAACTTTCTAATTTCCGTTTTCTCAAATGTCTGCGCGAACTCAGAACGTATCTGAAAGAGCGTCCTCGTGTGAGACACGCGGGTGCTAATTTCCCACAGGAGCACCCGCCACCAACCAAATGCAGGTACTTTTTCAGTGGCGGGTAATTTTGTCCTGTATACCAGCCACAGTGGCGAGTGGAATGTAAAAGAAAATGTAGGCTATTATAGTTACGCACAACAGACTTTAAATATAGGTTGTTTCAGGCTCAACTGCAGGCTGGAATGAGACCTTAGTTCTATGACACACAAACAAGGAAATCAGCAAATGAGCCTTCGGTCGTGCGCTGGGGAAACAGGTGGGCGTCGACCAGAGGTGCGCACAGTGGTGAGTTATGAACGGGCGCCCTGCCTATCGGCTGAGCTCCGGTTTTTAATTAAAACGCTGCGGTGGTTTTTGTTTCTAAAAGACAAGGCTAGCTCCACTGTGATGTGTTGTGTATTGAAGAAACTAGAGAAGCTATTTCTTTGATTAAACGTTAAAAGCATAACCTGCTAGCAAGCACATGTGCCGCCCCATTGCCAGATGTTAGCCTAACAATGTCATTACTGTTAAGGCCTAAATGCCTAAGCTTATAAACACTAACAGCTGTGCAGAAATCTACAGAAACTACAAGAAAACATACATATTATGCATTGTAGGAGATAAATGTATTAATACAACTGAATGTATTGACGCAATTATAATTTGTGCACTTATAATAGCAGAAAACATTGGCTGGTAAAAACCATCCATTTTGGCTGGTGGGTAAATAAGATAATGTCCTACCCTGGACACGCACAATCAAAATAGTAACTAAGCTGTCAACAGACGACTCCCTGCCGCTATTCCACGCCATTGTATAGTTCTATCTTAACCACCCTAACCACCCTATCCGTAGGCTATCATCATTCAAATCTGAATCCATGGCTTGGTGGTAAAGGATATCTTTGCCAATGCTTGTCCTCAGTCAGACGGTTAACCTGTCTTGTGCAGCTCTGGATCAGCTCATCCAGCACCCGCTCCTCTTCACAGAGAGACTCTATCTGCTGCTCTGGACTTTCAACAGAGTAGGACACTTGGTTGTGGTCTACAGTCAACCTACAGCCCCTATATCCACACACAGAGGAAGCAGGTCAAATACTATAGCCCAGAACACGGTACTATAGAGGATGTCATGATTACACATGAATAAAACAGAAAGAGTGACAACATGTATGCGCAGCAGTCACCAATATCCACCCTTCACTGCAGAATAAAAGATCGGACATTATGTCACTGATTACAGGAGAAATTGGCATGTCACATTAGAGATCAGGGTTGGGCTGATAGACGATACCTATAGTATATTTTAATACCTGGTTTAGTTTAATCAATTGTTCATATTATATCTACAAAATATGTTAATAGTCACAGCAAAATAAACAAATCTGTGTGCATGGGTGCCCCTGCGCTGTCCCGACTCCATAGTAACCAAACATACTCCAATACTTTGCTCGTTCCGTGCAATGATATCATGCAAGAAAAAAATATTATTATTAATTTAATGAGAAAAAAAAAGAAGTTTAAATCGACTTTAGCGAATACGTTTGCTGACGCGGCTGCCGTTATTACAGATCACCAAATGACTAGATCAGGCCTACGCGTAGGGTTTACGGAGGAAAGGAAGGGAAGGACACATGGTCCCCCATCACATTGTTTGACTGTAGACATCGTCCGATGCCAATTTAGTAGACATGGACCAACCCTATTAGTAAGGGTTAGGTTTGTAAGGTTCCTGCTCTAAGTGGAATAAAAACACACAAAATGTGATGTCCATGATTTATATACAAATGCAGATTACGTTGTAAGGCTGAAATTGACAAGCGGGGACCCTGACAAAGTACCTTACCCTTGCCCCCAAAATCTATGAGTCCAAAAAATTCTGAAAATGTCCTGAGTTCAGAGTCGCTGTAATCACCGTTTCTAAAGGCCATAACCATCAGGTTTAGGCTTGCTCTTGTTTAGGCTAGAGCCACCTCTCGTCTACTCACATCCACTCAAAGTTGTTCTTGGACTTCTTCCGGATGAGTTGGACGCCCTCCAAGACATTGGAGATGTCATACAGCCGCCTCTTTGAGACCCTGAGCTCGATGGCGGCCATGTTAAGGTTCACCACCCCTTCACTAGAGCGGGACAAGATCTGTGCAAACTTCTGGGTGAGCAGGCAGAGGGAGCTGTTGTAGCGGCTGCTGCACTGGGGAAAGTCTGTGGGGAAAGAAAACGAGGTGCTGCTTAGGGATGCAGCGATGAACTGGTTTCACTATTAACCGGGATTAAAAATGCCACGGTTTTATAAGCGCAAAGGCTCTGCTACACCGAGTGTTTTCTATCCTCATTCTCAAAATAGGGACATTTTGGTTGCACAGTGAGGACAATCAGACAAACACTGCCAGGTGCAATCTGCAGATTGCAGACGGAACAAATACAAAGTTAAACTCAAAAAATGCCATGTGGAACCGACCTATTCGATGTTTCAATTTGTAATTCCTATCACAGACCATGGTCAGATCCGTAAGCAAGTAAAAGTATAATCAAGTTGCCTATACATGTTCAGGGGCGCTGAACCTGCTGTTTCATCAAACCATGACAAAAACATGCAGGTATTTTTGGGTTTCAACATTTTGTAATTGCTTCTTTATATATATTAAGATACATATAATAAGGTAAACATATTTATTAATGAATTATCAGGTCCAGTTGGTAAATCGCATTTGCCCGAGAATCATAGCATTTATGTCAAGACCCGACCCAGATCGAGTCAAACACTCAATGTTGGAATTTTGGGTCTCTGAGGTCCCATGAAGACCTTGGGAGGGACAGGGGTTTCTCTATGATATTTCTTTATTGTTCAGGTAGCGAAAAACTTTTATAATACTATTTTGTGTCGGCACAGATTATTTATATATGTTGGTGTAACGAAGATTCGCTAGAGAGACATATTTGTATATGCTTATTTCACTATTTACACACAATTTGTGTTCTAATTCTGGTGCATAAAACAAGACATGGCACTTCCGCATTTATGGGGCTTCGCATAAATCACATATGCAGTCAACGCGCACAGGTCCGCGTGGCCGACAGACCAGCACAAAAGTACAATATGATCAAGCTACACCGTAGCTAATGCTGTAGGCTAGACGTAAGCTTGACGCAGAAGCATACATGGGCCTTTACAGGTGGAGTCAGACAAAGATTATTTATATTTTAACATAATCAGCAGAACAAATTGACAAAACTTGCCTTATTGCCAAGGCTGAGATAGTGTTGTGTGGTAAAATCTGCACCACTTTGTTTGTGTTCCCATTTACAGAACATGGGCTATGTAGAAACACAGGATTCTTTTTCAACAAGAACAAACAGTGTGTAAACATTTGCTGAATTTGACAAAAAAGTGTATTATCTTACAATCGCTATCTCCACCTTTAACTTTTGGTACACCACTGAATGTCAACATGTTATCTTATGTCAATGAAATCAGGGGATTAAGTCAAATACGACTTTAGCCATCATTGTTGACCAACCTCTGAAGATGTCTGGTTAAAATCTACACTTTTATATCATATCTGCTAGCAGCCCATTCTGTGTGCACGCTGAAAATAAGCCTGGCTGTGAAAGTAGGAATTAGGAACACAAACAAATTGGTGCAGACCACAACACACAACAATGTCCTAGCATTGGCAACACACGTACAATTTTGGGCCAATCTTATGGCACTGAAGGGAGAGGTGTTTTGGTTTTGACAGAGTTGAAATTCCCCAAAAAACTAAATAGAGGTCTGAACCAAACTTTGGATTTGGAGAATCCACACCATACTATAAAATGACTTGAGCTTTCATGAGTTTCAACTACTAGGACATGTCTGCAGTTAGCACCAACTAGTTTTCAGAGACGTTCTGGACTAGGGCAGTGTCTCACCCCTCTCGTTCCCGTAAGGGGGAAACGTGGAGGCCCTCCCGGCACAGGATGTCGAGATGATTTCCTCATGGTCTTCCAGCTCCAGTCTTCTCTTTGCCTGCAGGAGGAAAACTACAAGTAAGGTCTTGACCAGCACCAGTAGCAACTCATATAAGAAAATCAGATATTTGAATAACAGGTCTAGCAAGCAATGCAAAGAACAGATTCACACCACGTCCAAAACAGCCCATGTTAATGTTTCTTATTTATGATAACACAACCTTGCTGAATAATAGTCATAATAATGAGTAATTCAGAAGCTTTTCACTGGGCTTCTATGTTTGTAAGCCTTGAAAACCTATCATACTGTAAATATCCTTTTCATAACAAGGGGACAAGGTGTATGGGTTGGTAAAAAAGCAAACCCATATATCCTAGCAATTAGAAGGATATATATATATATATATCAGCTATTGTGCATGATATAATTCAATAGGCTTGTTCTAGTCAGGTAATCATCTAAAGACACCCTATTATGAATTATACACCAGTGTATGACGACAATAAAATGATACGCTTTTAGAGTAGGCATATATGTATTTGTAGCATATCATCTAACAGTAACGCTCAGCACTCTTTGGTAATTTGTGTAAGCATCATTTTATTTGCACATGCATTGAAATTATTGTACATTTCACATTAACTCTATGCATATTCCTCCTTCATCCCCCACAGCGGCATTGAAGATTCACTTTTTAAACAATGACGTAAAAGGCACAGTTCCCTGCTGTGTACAGGGGAAGAAATGCATCCCTCCCCCCCTCTGGGAATATATGGCCAAGTCCAACCTTACCTAAATTGTGATTCCTCACACTAGCCCACGTGAATCTGAAGTTTTGAGTTTTGCAGGAGAGGCATGGTTTGCTCACTGAACCCCATGACTGGACTACACATTGCAGGGTTAACTATGATATTGCCATACTGCCTAATCAGCAAATTATCAAGTACATTTAGGGGCTATATATAGAATTATGGTGTTTTTCATTACAGGCACCACGACCCCTAAAAAGTGATTGGTCCTACCCCTCATTCATGTACAAAAGCAGAACGTCAGCATTAAGGTACAATTCATATTCGCTCATTAAACTTTTCTGTCAAATCTAGCCAAAGGTTAATACGTTAGTTACAGTAGCGGCCATGTTAACACTACTGTATAACATGTACCATATCATACCTCACCTTTCCAGGTGTTTTGAGTTAGTTGTCCCCTAAGAAAGTAATCGCTTGACGACATCGGCCATTAATAACAAACAGTCCTGGTTTGTGGTTTCCCTGGTACAGTGGGCCTATTGTCGTTATTACTCTCAATGTTACGTCTACCAATTTGTATTTTTATTTACCTGGGTTCCACTCAATTCCGATCTAGTCACTGTCCCGTTCGGGGTTACATGCAGTGTGTCTCTTTGCTGGGACGGGTCGTCTGTGTATGTTAGAGAGGACTGAAGGCTGGAATTGTTTAAATGTGTAAAAGACGGAGAGGAAGGCAACAAAACAGAGTGTAGTTCGGCACCGGAACCTCCGAGTTTAGAAATAAATGTTCTCTCAGTGACTGCAGCGACCCCCTTTATCATGTCTACTTTCAAATACCTTACCCCTACTTAAGTTTTCTCCGGTTAAATGCAGCGCAAAAAAATGTAATACCGCAATCTATCGCTAGTATTTTGTGTTATGACACTTTCTATACAGCATTATCTTAACTCGCTAAATGAGTCAGATGCTACGGTTTATATTCGTCAGTGTCTCCTGTGACGAAAAATGGCTACAGGAAGTTGTGGCAGCATCGGGGTGGGGTGGAGGGGGGTGTAGTTTACGCGGGAAGCAGCAGAACCCATCCCGCGAAACTCACAAGTTTCCCGGGATCTTTTCCTCTCAAAGCAATACATGTTATATGGTAAAATCACAATAGTACAGTACCACCAACCCGTACCAGCCGCTGTTGCCTTGCGATATACTTTTATTTATGAAACCAGTAGCTGAAATCACTAACACAAGACAGTAAAATAAAACATTTAAACTTTTTTTTTTTTTTAACCAAATCTGACTCCTCCCCATTAAAATAATGGAATGGAAAATGTTTAAACACTGTGATAGAGACCCATCTAATTTATTTTAATTGTTCTGGAGTTTTTTATGTTCAGACATCATCCTCTCCAAGTAACCAATATAAATAGTCTATATATTTTTGTGTGGTTACAGCCTGATTGAACAGAGTCTTGAATCATCTGGAAGCATTTACGATATAATTCTCAGAAAGAAATAGCATTAGTCGTCAAACTTGATTTTCTTTCCCTGGAAGGCCGTGATCATCCCCTGTTGCTCTTTTCGTTTCTTACTGGCCTCCCAGGATGGATGCAGTGCCTGCTGGGGTGCCTGCTGGAAACTGAAACTTGCCCCCCTGCCACCCTGCTGCCTGAAATCACCTCTTTTGTGGCCCCTCCCCCTATCAGAAACAGCTGTGCCCTTGCCGTCCGCCTCAAACTGTCTGCCTTCGGACTCACGTTTGTTATCACGCCCTGGTTTTCCTTTCACCCCTCTATCCTGTTTTTGGAAGTTGGACGGCCTGTTAGTAAACCTGTCTTGATGGCCGCCTCTCTGCATTCCCTCATCCCCCCAATAATCCCTACCTCTTCCACCTCCTTTCCAGTTATGGCCCCCCCGGCTGGCCTTGGAGCCTGACAAGGTGGAACAGAAGACAGAGTCCAGCTTGGTTACTTTAGAGTTCAGCCTGGCCTCACGCTCATCATGTCCACTTTGGCCTTGCTGTGGGTCCATAGAGTCACTTTTCTTCCCTTCCTCTCTTTGCCATTTACCTTTTCTGGTCTTGAACTTGCTCACTTTGCCCAGGAAGAAGTCATCCTCGTCTTCACTGCCAGACTCTGAGGACCTTCGGTGGAAACGTTCCTCTGTGCTGTCATCAAAGTATTCCTTCTCCTCCTCCTCATCATCATCAGAGGACCCCAGGTCGCTCTCCTCCTCGTCCTTTTCCATTTTACGGGGGCATGCAATATTTAGTTTCTTCTCTGAAATTTTACACGGTGGTTTTTTTGTCAAATTTTCCTTGGCAGGTTTTGGAGAAGCCATTTTATCACTCTTGGAGACAACATTGATGCTAGAGCTCATGGGAGTGACAGGCATTTCTTTTTTCTGGTCTGCAGCAGCAGGTAGTTTCTCCTCTTCATCTGCAGATAATTCATCTATTGAATTATCCTGGCCATTATCACTTTCTGTCATCAGACGTTTCACCTTTTCAAGTTGTTTCAGCTGAGGAGTCAGCTTTTCAACAGTCTTTTTGGCCTTTTCGATTTGCTTTCCATCTACAAGGGTGTTACATATTTCTTCAGGTTGCAATTTATCTTTTTGAATCAGTTCTCTCTTACCCTGTGTCATGTGAAGAATCACTTCATCAGCTTGGGGTTTCACCTTATCAGATAGTTTTCTATCTTCTATGTAGACCTGTGCTTCTTTGTGTTGGATTATATCTTTCTTGTGAACCAATCCTTTATTATCATTGCTTGCCACCTGAGGATGCACTCTCTCTTCTTGCTTTGGAGACTTTTCTATTTTTCTTTTTCCACCCTTCATCCTCTCCTCTTTGAAAGCTTTTACAGCCTCTTTAATGGCCTCGATCTTTTTGCTGAACTGAGGTTGGGTGGCAATGCGTGTTAATGCACGATCAGCAATAGTAAACTTTGGGTTATTACAAACCACATCAAAGCTCAGCTTCTTCTGCAAGGCTTTCTTGGTCACCTAACAATAAAAGGACAGACAGAATTTGATATATTTACATTTAACTGGTAATTTTCATCAGTGTAAATTCTAGTGGGATACTGTTGAGGGTTGATTAGGATAATCTGTTTAAAAAAACATGATCACATGATTTTGTTCGTCACTGACAATAATGCATAGGTAATCCTGTATATTCACAACTAGAAGAGTGTGTCTTAGATTTACATAATGAAATATTGATTTCAGGGTTCCTACATATTTTCCATTTCCAAATTCTGAGTAGATATTTCAGACCATACTACACAAGTACAAACAGCTAGATTTGTATTATGTAAATAAATGGTTTTATACACATTTCAACATATAACCTACTGTATGTTACATTCTGATTTTGTATTCTGTATACTATTATGTTGCCAAAAATTTCACAGAATACTGGCAGATCCATACTTATCCAGATATGGAAAATACTAATATACATACTTCTCCATACTGCATAAGTAGGAACCCTGTGATTTATAAGAAACAACATAATGAGAACTCATTGGGGTTGTGTGGCCAGGACAATATGGACATTACCAGGTCTGGTTTAAGCCGTTTCATCTCATGGATCTCCTCCAGGAGCCTAGCAGCTCTCCTTTGGTTCCTCTCCACTTCTGCGTCATTTCCTTTCTTCTTCTTCAGGGCTGTCATCTGGCGCGTCAGCTTCCTGATAACCAGGGCTCTCGCCCGGTTCATCTCCTTCCTCATCTTCACCACCTCATTGTTGAGGTTCAGCGTCTTCTTCTCAAGCAGTGGAGGCTCTGCTGAGGTGGGAGATGCTAGTGCCTCTGTTGCATCGGTACCTCGGTCTTCTTCTTCTTCAAACACGTCTTTAATTGCTTCAGACAGCAGTTCTGTTTCTTCAATACTCTCTGTAAAGGTTATCACCTGTAGAAACACAGCCCAGTTTATATTATGACTAAAAAGAGTGTGAACAATATGTATGTAATAGAAAGAAATACAATATTTTAAATTGTATCTGGTGATGAACTGCAGTTTGCAGTTACAGTATTAGTGCTCAAACTGATAAATGCCCCAATGCATGGCTACCATTAAACTTTAAAAACTAAAACAATGACAAGAAACAAGTAACATGCGCTCTAGTCTAGAGTATAGTTTTCATATTATCAATAATCGGCTTTAAGGTAGCCCCGTCACAATAATTACTATATCGGCTTATCGTGATATGGACATAACCTCAATAATCTTTCAGACGTCAATAATATTGCTCGTTGTATTTACATGCATGTTGCTGACTTAAGAAAGTTAGCCATGTTGTGCTGCTTCTACACACAGAGAGCAGACAGCAACAGGTGAAATAAGTGAAAGACGACTGCATAATTCCAGCCAACTATTCGATTCAAGGTCTATTTCTAACAATCAGCCAAGCAATGAA
The DNA here is from genome assembly GCA_025399855.1 of Forbesichthys papilliferus. Lineage (NCBI taxonomy): Eukaryota > Metazoa > Chordata > Actinopteri > Percopsiformes > Amblyopsidae > Forbesichthys > Forbesichthys papilliferus. The sequence goes on along the minus strand of JAODOY010016625.1, from coordinate 12,386 downwards.
ATTAGTTTACCCAATCATAAACAATTAATCTATCTAATTAAACTATACTAAATATTCTAGATCCTAGAGCAATTTTGGATCTGACACAGCCATCTACAAAACTGACATAAAATAAGACAAACCACAATTTGTATTGCTCAATAACATGCATAAAGACACATTGGTTTATAATATTTAAAATACACTTTGACTGCATAAACGTAATAAACAGATACATTAAAAGCACACAAAACCACAATACAATCAATGGACACTGTATGCAGGTACATCTTTACATAATCAGTCAGTTGCATGATCAAACATTAAACAAGATCTCAACTAGCCTATTTATTATCAAGTCGACAAAAAGTTGTCATTTCATTATTTCTAGTGAAACTGGTACTTGAGTTTATCATAGCCATACCTTAGCATCTGTTCTCTCAGGCAGCAAAGCATATTCTTCAACCTTCTCTGTAATTGGTTCCATTATTTTCTCTGCCTCGTTTTCCTCTCCAACCGCCACTTCCCCATGGCTCTCCTGTATGGATGGTGAGATATTCTCCTCAGTAGACATCCCCTGTAAAAATAGCATAACAATTTTCAGATCAAATCGAGTGCATCCAAAAAAAGTTGTGAATCTAAAATCAAAACAATTGCAAAAAACACAGTAAAACATATCCATCTATGAATATAAATGTAGTATGGACTACGAAGTGTTGCTTTAGGTTTAAGAACAATATTGATAATGAAGAAATAATAACTACATATACCGGTAATGTACGGTACAAGAAAACATACTACGGTAGTCTTAGTACCGTAGCAAACGTGGCTGATAGTAGATTAAGCATGGGCCAAGAAACAGCTACCGTCTATATTATGTAATATGTTATTGTCCCAAGATAATACAGGACAAACCAGGCTCACTTTAAGCAAACACTTGGGAACTTACCTTCTGTCAATGTATTGAAATATCAAAAACTAGGAAAAACGTTGTGTTCTAGAAGCAGCCATTTTTCCCAGACGTCGTTGCGTATACGTGACGTCAAACGTCCGCAAAGGACGCACAGTGTCGTGTAAAGGGGAGGGCCCTTTAACGGACTGTTTATTTATTTCTTTGTTTCATGTGCATAAAATAACAATGGTGGGTAAATTAATACATATGCATATTAGGATGACTGTGTGACTGCATTTCCGTTATATCTACGAGACTGATATCTGAGCTGAATCAAGAGGGAAGAGGATGAAGCGGCGCAATGCGGACTGCAGCAAACTCCGACGGCCGTTAAAACGGAACCGAATTACCGAGGGTCTATATAGCAGGTATGCGAAAAACGGGCTTGAGCGACGTTATTGTGTAACAATGGCGCTTCAGAATATATGTAAATACAGGGCTGCCAGCGCATGCTACATCCACAGTTAATACGTATCCGGCAGACAGACCTTTTAATGAATGTGTCGTACGGTAGGGTAAATATTATTGGCCTAATGGGTGACATAAGACAGCATGTTAACAATAACGTATGCCGCTCGCTAGACAACATACACGTTTCAGTATGGATTATTGAAGGCAATATGCATCGTCATATGCATCAATTTGCATGACCAAATAAACCTATTTTAATTTGAAAGCATTCGGGATGCATGCATTTTAATATGTGCACTTATTTTATATGCTCTGGGTTTAGGACCGTCTGTATTCTGTCTGAATATAAATTCCTCTGGTTCAAATCGCGGAAAATTCGAAAATGTAGTTCTCAAAAATCAACCTTCAGTTATGTTTTAACAGCAGGCTGGTATCAAGCTACACGACAGGACAGCCAGCCCGTTCAATATATTGCATTGCTTTCGCCTGCAGTTGTGCCAATAACATTCCCAAACATGAAGCGGAGCTCCACGTCTCATTATGCAAATGTGATTTTCACAGATCGATCACTGCTCTGAAAACGTAGAAGTTTACTGATGCATGTTGTCCAGTCCAAATGGGTATGCGTTTTCACTGTTACGTTGGCTTTTTTATCAGCCATCAGATGGTGTTTTTTGGGTGACATGCAGTCACTGTTTGTATTAAAAGCACGTGTTTTCTATACCTAAAATGTCGGATTGTATCATCATCACAATGTCTTATATGGTGTCTTTTCTTTTGTGTACTCTACTTCTCTAGTACATTCCTGTACCTGAAGTTTCTGGTAGTGTGGGTGTTGGTGCTGCTTGCAGACTTTGTGTTGGAGTTCAGGTTTGAATACCTGTGGCCCTTTTGGCTATTCATCCGGAGTGTGTACGACTCCTTCAGATACCAGGGGCTGGTAAGATCTCTGTCAGTCATGTGCACATTGTGTGCGTGCATGTGTGTGTGTGTGTGCGTGCGTGCACGTATTTCTGCTTTATAACACACTATAAAACTCAGTTTTTTAACCACATTTATTTACTCCTCTGTATCTTTCCTCCCAACCAGGCATTCTCTGTGTTCTTCGTATGTGTGGCGTTCACGTCAGACATCATCTGCCTCCTTTTTATTCCTATTCAGTGGCTGTTCTTTGCTGCCAGCACCTACGTATGGGTTCAGTATGTCTGGCACACAGGTCAGTCCACCGTTCCACTGCAGATTCTTTCCACATCTGCCCATGAAACAGCCACTGCCATGCATCTCTGCCAGGTTGTTTTTTGTGCCAAATGCAGTAGTGGAACATGGTACTTGAAGTATACATTAACAATGTATCTGCTCCAGCAGTAATCATGCATTTGGTCATGCATTTGGTAATTTGGTCGAAATACACAAACCCATCTTGTGGTCATGCGTATCAAGCATTTAAAGCTGTATGGCACGGACAAAACGGTGAATAACAGTGGCCTGGCTATTAGGTAAAGGTTAAAGGTTGCTCGCTTATCTGACTCTAGCCATATATCAGTTTGCGTTATTATGACTGTGGTCACCATGTGTTTTGCTGGGAATCCCCTCCTCTCCTGCTCCTCTGTGTGGGAATGCTCCACTGCAGGCTGCTTCTCTTGCATGGCCTTCAGCCAGACCACTGCTGGCAAATTCTGTCGTTCAGCCTGGAATAATACAAACCAGGGCACAGCAGAAGGACACCCTGCTGTTGTTGCCTACATTGGGATTGTGTATTCTGGGCTATAGAAGTACTAACACATATTTTCTCCAGGAAAACATACTATATGTGCTCATTTATCATGAAGTGAATGGCTGAGAAGTTGATGTTTCTTTCTCCTCACATCAGTGCTGATAGCTTTACTTCATGCTTGTGTGCAGAAAGAGGTGTCTGTCTACCTACGGTATCGCTATGGATACTGTTTGTGTACATTGAGGCTGCCATCCGCTTCAAAGACCTGAAGAACTTTCATGTTGACCTCTGCCGGCCCTTTGCTGCTCACTGGTAAATATCACCCTCTTCCACCTACACCTACCTCTTATGTACCTGAGGTAAGCAGTGTGTTCACCTCAAAGTATCACCATCCAGTTACCTCCCCGTTTGGCCATTTGTATGGAGTTTATATATAGTATACTATATACACTTTTATTCATGAAAATAAACAAACAGTAGATTATTACATCTGCAAAAGCAACAATTTAACATTTAATAAAACAATTTCATGCATTAGATACTGTCGTTGGAAATCACTTCTTGTTACCAGATGTCTGTTAATTTGGCATGAAATTTATATGCAAGCACCCCATGTCTTGACAATTCACATGAAGGTTATCTTAAATTAAAAGAATTATCCTGAATTGTATTTGTTTAGAGCACACTAGACATACTATTTGCTTCATAAAAGTAAAAAATGGCATACTACACAACAATCATTCCCCTCTAAACTTGCTGTTGGATTTGACAGACAGGCCTCTCACGCCAAGTTACGGTTGCTAGCGGCCCACCGGTAGCCGCGGCCCACAAGAAAATGTCCACTACCGATGGCCATTTGTACCAATGAAACCCTTGCCGGAAGGAATCACATTTGCTCTTAGCAGGGACCACTGTTAGGATTAAAAGGCAGGAACATGATATATTTTGACCTATAAATAAAATAAAATAATATCTGTAATGAGATTTGCTAAAAATGTTGACATGGTCACATTGTCTACTGTATAGGTTTGTTTACATGTCAGTAATGTTAGATAGGCTATTCTACAGTAGACTACTATGTCTCCATATTTACAGTGGAGATATTTAAAGATAAAATCAGCTATTGCAAGTTAATTTTATGCTAATACACTTTTTGTCAAATTCAACAATTATCTCCTCGCATTTCACTAGTTTGCCATTTTCTGTGCATGTTTAAAAAAATAATCTACACAGCCCTGGCTCCATAAATAGTAACATAAACATAGTACTACACTGCTTTACAATACATTTCTGTGTGTGAGGCAGTAGAGGATCGCGGAGTAGTGATGAGTCGGTGGCGAACGAATCGTTCAAAATTAACTAAACTTTTTACTGACCCAGGACTCATGATTCCTTTGCGTGCAAATGAGTCTTTACGTCTTCTGAGTCTTTGATTCTTGTAAACCTATGCTGCCGCATAGATCGACAAAGATGCAGGAATTAGAAATACACAAAAAAATACTCAATTACAGTAACGCGAGTAATTGTAATCTGTTACTTATGTGTATGTGTGTGTTCTCACTCCATGCATTAAACCAGCAGGATGGTAAAACACACACGCTATGGCTGTTTTTTGTTTGTTAAATTGCTCAATCTGAAGACCAGCCTGTTTCCCTCTCCCCCGGTCAGCATTGGCTACCCGGTGGTGACTCTGGGCTTCGGCTTCAAGAGCTACGTCAGCTACAAGATGCGTCTGCGGAAACAGAAGGAGGTCCAGAAGGAGAACGAGTTCTACATGCAGCTTCTGCAGCAGGCACTTCCGCCAGAGCAGCAGATGCTCCAGAGACAGGAGAGGGAGGCGGAGGAAGGTGAGACACAGCGCACACACACACATCCACTCCAAACCAGGTGCGTTTGATAAATGTGTTTGCAGCGACAGTTAGGAAAGTGAAGTTTGTGTCTGACTGTATTTGAACAGGCTTACCTCATAACAGTGCTGTGTGGCAACCATGTTGGAGGGCAGGATTGTTTGATGACAACAGATATTTTCAATGCACTTTGATACTGTATACCGTAAAACTGCAAATAATAGCCCTGGATTCTTTTTACTCAACCAATAAATTAAACCGACCTTTATTTGACACAGGCGACTATAAGGAATAAGCGTTTAATTACTTTATTAACACAAAACCTGTGCTAAGAAAATATTGGAAATATTATCAAGTTGATTATTTAAACTAGTATGAATATTATTTCTGTGTTGTAAAATATAATTGAAAAAATACAGAATATCTTGTCTTTAAATCCTTGTTTACTCAGACTGTTTGCATAGTGCTCCAGCACTTGTTAATTTCTCTCTCCACCTGGCTCCACATCGGTGCAGTGGAGAGGATTAAGACACAGACTGCCAGTGAACAAGCAACAAGCTGTCAATGCCATCGGTTTTTAGCCCACATATAGCCTACAGATAGTAATGTAAAATAGGGTAAAAAGGAATTTTTTTCATGAAAAACGTTTGATTCTTTTGATCGGTGGCCCGTAACTACAGACTAAAAGAATAATGGAGGAATGGCTATTCTGATTATGACCGTTTGAAACTTCCAAGGTAGGGAGCGAGTCCATTTGCTGTTTCTCTCTCACTTAGCCTACTATACCGATACATCTGAAATAATTGCCAGTAGTAATCTACTTTGGAGCTCATGTTAGAAACATTTTCGGATAAATGAACAAATCTAACACGTGTAGCGCATGTGTTGGGCTGCTTGCTTTTGTTCTGATCCAAACCGTGGTTGTCTCTGGTTATTAATTATTCATCCCGGGGCAAAAAATGAGCACAAGTTAAGTGCAGAGAAGAAAACATCCGCCTTCCTACTCATCTGCCTCTCCACACACTATATGACAAAGCTTTTTCGTGATCTGTGCGCGATATATGCATCTTAAATCGCGCCTAGTAGACGGAGCGCGCAGACCTTTCCCAGGTCTGTCTCGCTGGTGTTTCTGCCAATGTTCCCAGTCCCACCACACCCTCTATCTGCACTCACCCTCACCCAGCGCCAGATCTTATTGGGGATATTTATATAAAAAACAGGCTTCTACTTAAGAGCTGCCTTTTATTTATCAAAAAACATAGCTACCCCAGGCCAGTAAACGAGACCTGCGTCTATTTGCAGTTTTACGGTATATCAGTATGCTGGTACGACCAGTTGGCTTACGGGACGTAAACCCAGATTGTGTCGTGTCATACCAATTATTGGACAGTTGACACTGGGGAGATTTCAGAACTCTTTAAAAATTAAAAAGGGTTAGGTTTTAGGGTTAGTTAGTTCGTTAGTTAACAGTTAAAGTGCTGTGCTGCTCCTGTGCTCTTCTCTCCTGTGCCCGTCTCTCTCTCTCTCTCTCTCTCTCTCTCTCTCTCTCTCTCTCTCTCTCTCTCTCTCTCACGCGCGCCACGCGCACAGAGCAGACAACAACAGCTGATACATGTCCCTCAAGGCCAATGGGTATTTTATTGTTTAGGTAAAGGTGTTTTTCCTTACAACTACATCCAGAAGAATAAATGCAAAAATATGGTATTTGTTTTATTCACTTCAATGTTTGTAGCCTACCTAAGCAATAGGCCTCTTTCACATGCGAAGAAGAATTATCCCAATTTCCGGTTTCATCCTGCTTACAGTCCTTACGTACGTATTACGGTGGGGTTTTGAGTGCTGCAGACATAGGTACTACACAGGTACTACTCCGCAAAACTTTAAAAGTTGGTTCCATATCCCATAGCAATGGTCAATTAATTTTTGAGGTCCTTGTCTGCTGGAAAGCAATGGAAACTAAGATATAGCTGTTTTCTGCTAGAATTGGTACCTTAAGGGTACGTAACAATCATAGAACTATAAGCCCTACTCTTCGTTTGCAGCATTTTCAATACGTATACAAACTGACCGGAAGCATTGAAGCGGAAGTCGTATCCCAGAAATATGAAAAAGGCCTATGAAACGTGTGTAACCAATCACAACGAATAATTCATGTCACACGACAATAGCAGAACAGAGGTGCGTTTAGAAAAAATTTTTTCGTTTGCTTGCTTGGTTTGAGGGGAGGTAGTTCTCAGCGAACACACATTGACGATGGACGAAGGGTGACAGTTTAAATTAGTGATGCACCGATTTACCGGACACCAATCGGAACCGGACGGTTTTTGCTCCAAAACCCACGATCGACAACCAGTAAAATACAGCCGGTTACGTTACCGGTTTACACAGTTGCGGTGCCCATGCATGCGCTGCAAATACTTCCACATTCACTCGGCCTTTGAATCTAGAGACTGTAGCTAGTTGTTATGGTAGCACACAACATATCATCTTGGTGTGGAAATGAAAATGTGTGTCCTAAGAAGATGTCAAGGCATAGGTAAGATACTCAGTACATTTATTTTTATACAGAGAATACGCACAAGAGTCAATATCTTTTTTTAAGTAAAACCGCAAAACAATTCGCATAGTAGCCTATTGTTCATCTCACTGAATAAGTGGCTTATTTTTCAGTTAGCATACTTCACAGCCAGTCTTTACTGTACCGCGACGCAGGGTGTAGATTATCCTACGGGTAGCGACAGTTCTATTACACATGGCTTAAAGATTAAAAGATTTGGACAGTTCATGTAAACTATATCTTTTTGTGTCTCCTGGCTGCTCCATGCACCATCCTGTTATACGGACGCTGCCGTGTAAAAATGTAAACACATGCCAAACGAGCGTTGGCGGTTAAGGGACCGTCAACAAATTCCTATGACGGCGAGCACTGGCTTAAAACTAGTTTACTAGAGTAAATTTAAAATCTGCATCTAAATCACCAAGATGTACAATAAAATCGGAATCGGTTAAAAGCGGAACCGGCCGGTCAGGCTTGACGAAAACCGGTAATCGGAATCGGTCAGGAAAAAATGCAATCTGTGCATCCCTAGTCTAAATCTAATATGTTTGCAATGTTTGCACAGAAAGTTCAACATTCAAGGTCAAAGCAAACATGTTCACCATAAACCTCTATCTCCACCTCTATCATTCTGCTGCTGGTTAAAATGTCTTCGGTCTACAGAAAATATGGAATATGACGCTGCAAACCTGATATGATTATAGAAAGTTTACATTTAGCCGTTTCTTAATGATAAGAATTTTGAGTTTGCTTTAGAAGGCACACTACTTACTCACATAGGCTACTGTAACGATCTCCCAAACATATGAACTGCGTCACTTTCATCCTAAAATACTGGATTAATTTACTACTCCGTCCAGACAAAATCATTGTCGCTGGTGTAGGGAACATCAATCCGTAATTCACAACCAACTATTTCCACAACAGTGTGTTGGATGCTTGTTATGACAGTAGTAAGCTACTATTAATACAAAATGTTTCCCAAGTTTCAGTTAAACTTTTCCGTGCTTCCCTTGTTGACTCCTTGGGTTAGGTCATTCCACCCTTGTCTTTCCTTGTCTGCCCTTATAAAGACAATAATATTGTTTATCGCGATTATTTCTGGGACAATTAATCGGCCAACAAAAAATAGTTATCGTGACAAGCCTATGTCTTATTAGACCGGTTATCCGATTGAGGCTGAGGGAAGATCATACTCTAAAGAAGCAATCATAAAGAACATGACTGTTGTCTCAACTTATTATTATTATTATTATTATTATTATTATTATTATGTCCTTAACTTATAAGAGAGTCTGTGCTGCCTATGCTGCATACTGCATGTAGTGCCAAATGACAAATGTTATAGTATTATGCCTTTTATGCTTTATGGCCCCAGACAAAATGTTTATCCATTGCCTGAGCCAGACGTCTATCTTTATCACAGCAGCGTTAGCTAAAGGGGTCTCGGAGGTCGACCCCCCGACAGTGTCTCAAAACGAAGGCCTTGCAGGAAGAAAAAGCGCCCCCGTCTCACTACCGGAGCTGGAGTACCGGGAGAAGGGAAAGGACAGTAGCGCCAAGGAGGGCAAGAAGCAGCACACACTTAGCATCAACAACAACAACAGCATTATGCACACACTAGACTGCAGACTGCAGGAGACGGAGTACATTGAGAACCACCTTGGGGGAAAGAGACTGAACAACGACATGGAACACACGCACACCAACTGCACACACAGCCCCAAGGAGGACGCTGCAGCGACGGGGAAGAACTACAAGAACGTCAGCGCAGGGGGCGTGTCTAGCTCCCCGCCCCGGAACCACAGTGCCACAAATGGCAGCGTGCCGCTGGGCTCCTTGTCCGTCAAGAGCGAGAAGAAACAGAAGAGCGGAGGGCGGGGCCAAAAGGATGCACCCGATAACTGTATCCCCAACAACCAGCTGGGCAAGCCGGACGCACTAGTGCGGTAGGATACACACACACGCACACAGTTGCCCCGTGAACCTGTATTTTAGTCTCACAGAGTCAGTCTTTACTTTTGTTGGCTAACTGAATCAAGATCCGCCTACTTGACAGTAGAGGTATTTTGATTGACATGCACTACATATTGTAGCTCAATTACCTAATTGGACTTAAAATATATACTGAGGAATTTGTTGCAAAGCTAGCGGACACAAGACACAAAATATTGTGCTGGAAATGTCTTGTCTTGGAGTGACAATTCTAATTGCTAACAGCCTATTAAACCAACTACCCCCATTCCTGATGGTGCTGACATGCTTACAGGGACACATATAAGACGTTCAGCACAATTCACATATGTGATGTAGTGCTAATGGACAGAAGAAGCTGAGATTACTAGACTTTAGCTTCCAAGAGCTTCAGGACATGCTAATGCTAACCCTTCTGTGTCTCGCTGTCGCCCCCTGCAGGTTGGAGCAGGACGTGAAGCGACTGAAAGCGGACCTCCAAGCCAGCAGACAGCTGGAGTCAGAGCTGCGAAGCCACCTGTCCTCCTTAAGCAGCCAGGACCGCAGCCTGCGGTCCGAACTTGGCCAGCTGCGGCAAGACAACGAGCTGCTGCAGAACAAGTGAGAACACAATGTTATTCATCTCAATACTAAAGTGGATATATACACCCCTCACAACAGATAACAGTAAACACACACCCTCACCTAACCATAAAGTGACTTGTTCAGTGTTGCTTTGACCAAAAACGAGTAGACTTATTTTTGTTTCCCAAACGGTGCCCAGGAACCTACAGTATACTACTTTAATGTCGGCCTGATTGGCACAGAAATTCAAATTAAAAGACTTACAAAAGATTGACGTTCGCTGTCTGTAGCCTACAGCAGTTGTCTCAATTGTATAATGTGATCATTGGGGGTTAACAAACTAACTAACTAACTGACTAACCCCTAATATTATTAATTCATAAAAAATAATAATCTTCAATAAACATTGTCAGTACATTAACAACTTCAATAATGCGTAGATATGCGAGCCACGTTTGTATGCCTTCTATATGGATTAATGGGTTGTGTGGGTGTTCATTTTACACCTTGCCGGCCGCTAAGATCTTACTGAAATAAGGACGTAATGTTTTTACACATCTCACATGGAGTCTTTCATTAATTAATTGTACAAAATCTACTTTTAACAAACAGCTAGACAGCTGAAAGCTGCTGTGTGCATTTGTAATATATTATCCCGCTTGTTCAAAGTATGTCCACCACAATTTGTAACTGCCGCAAAACCAACTGAGCAAATGTTACATTTGGCATTTCAGAATTCTCCCATAGAGCTCCATTAAAAATTCTCTAAGTGGCATGTCTCCTCTATATAATGTCTCTGATAATATCAATGCCACTGAGGAATAAGCTACATACTGTAGGTATGATTGTTTTATTTTAATAAATCTGATTCTGTCCTGCTAAACGTGTAAAGTGTAAAAAGACGATTGTGTTAGGAGCCATTAAAAATGACTTCCTATTATCATAAATAAATAAAAATGACCTGTTAAAATAAGTAATGACGGAATTTTTATGACCCTGCCCGTCAAATGACGGACAATATGAGTGTCTACTGCAAACAACCACTGATTGAGTCTTAAACCTAAATTAACATATCAGAGGGTAGGTCTAAAACAAAACAATCTGGGTTATGGATGAAATTCAAGGTTGACAAACTTTACCTGCCTAAATTGGTGTTAAACGGTACTATGACATGTGATGAAGATGTTGGTTAGTTGAGTCGGTGTTCTTCATTTAAGTTTGTGCACGCCACGTTCACATAAACGGGATGCAGTCAGCAATATAAGCAGAGATTTTTCACATGCAAGTCAGCCTGTGCTATACGGGTTTGGTACAATGTATTTTTCCACCCATTGTATCAAATTGAGAGGTCTGCTCTGACACTCGTGTTGTGTCTCAGGCTGCACAGCGCAGTGCAGGCCAAGCAGAGAGACAAGCAGACCATTTCCCAGCTGGAGAAGAGGCTGAAGGTGGAGCAGGAGGCCCGGGCCCTGGCTGAGAAACAGCTGTCCGAGGAGCGGAAGAGAAAGAAGATGGAGGAGGCCGCCGCAGCCCGAGCTGTGGCATTAGCTGCTGCCTCCAGGTGCGTGCAACTTCTAGCACTGCGTCTTTATCAGAAAAACAAATGTTTAGCCTGAACCACTACAAGTGCTCCCCGTATGCTTTTATTGGACTACAGACATTTCTAACCTTACTGGGGCCGTCATTATAATAAAGAGGTGTGAAAACAAGAATGCATCCATGCATCCCATACCTTTGATGGGTATTTTTCCTGCTTGTGTCTAGGAATCATGAGCAATCTCTCTTTCTCATCCAGACGTAGAAAACCTACAAGGGGATTTTAAAGATAAAGAATGTAGATGATGTTTTTACTTATGTGCTTGTGTGCAGTCTCATGACTTGGCCTCTGTAAATATATTTCTCCTGGTAATATTCTTTCCTGCTGTGGGTCTTGCAGGGGGGAGTGTACAGACTCTCTGCGTGGTCGTATCAGAGACCTGGAAACAGAGTGTAAGAAGCTCAACATGGATATGAAGGTCAAAGAGGAGCAGATTAGGGATCTGGAAGGCAAATGCCAGGTGAGAGTAAACTAACCATACATTTACATTTAAAGCATTTAGCAGATAAACTTATCCAAAGCGACGTACAATAAGTACATTGTCAAGAACTGAATGATGCATGACACTTGTCGGCCTTGTTTACAAATTTGATTCTACTCGAAATGTTGGCATGTGAACATTTATTTTGGTCTATGCCCTCAGAAATCTCATTTGGTCTTAGATCAAAAAGTTTGTGTTGTACAGTAGTAGAAGCCAATGTTTACTCACACAGAAACTGGGAATTTGTCGCATTGCATATTGTTTGCATAAGCGTAGCTAATAAAAAAAAAAATATATATATATATATGTG